>VDFB02139810.1:0-11990 GCA_007258455.2 Sequoia sempervirens | reverse complement strand
CACCGGGTACTCGGGATTATGTTGACCCATCATGTTGTGTTTCCGTAGGTTTACACGCTGGGCACTATGAGCCCATTGTATTGACCTAGTTGTTTTAGTCTTTGATTGTTTTCCTTTTGGGTTGATTTATCTCGGCTTGCCCTAAGGTTGTCATTAGGAGGTGTAGGTCCAATGGTGCGGTGAAAACTAGTGGAAAGGATAGGATCCCTGTAGTGTGCAATGCACCAATATCCTTTCTACTGGAAGAATGCATTATGGACGATTGTGTGGTGTGTGAGTTTGGGGTGTTGTGTGTGGTGGATGACAATTAGTTTTGTTGATTGTTCCCACCCTTGCATGTCTTTGATGAATGCTTTGTGAGGGTTGGTTAGGCCTGTGAGCCTACCAAGAAGTGTGTTTTGATTGGTCTCCTTCTTGATGCTCTTGTATTGTGTAAAAGGGGGTGACCCTTGAGTGGTTCTTAAGTGTGGTTGTAGTGTGTTTGTTGAGTATGTTCCAAGTATTTGTTGGGGCGAGATAGTCATAGGACCTCTTGCCTTGAGTGCCTTAGTATGGCGTTATAGAGGGTGAAATTTCCCAACCTTGTCTTGTGTTGTGGAGGAAGGATGCTCATGTCTTGGAAGTTCTGGTTGACCTTGAGGGTGCCAAGGAGTTCCTTGGGTGTGGATTCTCTTTTGGAGTCTTGTTGTTCCCTCTCCATGCAAGTATCTGATGCGTGTTTTCTGGTGCTTTATCTCTTTGTGCAAGTGATTACTTGATTGACCCCTATGTGGTGTTAGAGTTGCGTTTGCATATTCTATTGGATAGAGAATTAAGAATTATGATAATAGGAAATGAATGAACATGTTATTAGTTCATAGAGATTTGTGCATGCTCTCATGTGGTAGATGCATTTGTGTGAGTGATTGTGTGATGACGAAACCATGATTACATTCGTGCCTATGTTAGAACTGTAAATATCTTGTCTTCTCTCTCTTTCCATTGGGTTAACGAAGATGTTGTCCTTAAGTGTGTGGGGTATTGACACCCAGGGTATGCTGTATCTTATGAGAAAATGCTTATGTATTCATGAAGGTTGTTTTATTAGATCAAACCTTGGGTAAAGGACCTAAGTCCCCAAGTTGCATTCATAATCAGGGAAAATGTATAATATGAATAGAAAATCATTTTGCAGTAAGTAAAAGTTTAAAGAAAAGGGATTAGTGAAACCATTGCATGTTACTGATAATTGCATAATAGGTGCATTTTGTTGGTGAGGCCTAGAGTCCCCAATTTCATTGTTGAGACTTAAGAAATCATGTAGTTGTTAAATTATTGTACTTGGATTCAAAATGAAAAATGTTAAATGAATGTTGAAGTGATAATGTGCATACCTTGTCTTGAGTAAACATTGTAATGATATCTCATTATGTGTGGCCTTGTGATGATTTCCGGTGATGTGTATTGGTGCATATGGGTATTATGTATGTTAATCAGTGGATATGTGTTTTGGAATTTTGGTTGGTGGTTGCTTCACCATGTTAATTATATAGATTGATAGTGTGCTTGGGTAAGTTGATTTTAGCACAAGCTGTTGCTGTTTTATGTTGAGGTATGGAGTGGTTCAATATTGGAACCATTGTTTATGTGAGTATTTTAATGAGCTTGAACTAGGGGTATTTGTAGGCTTCCAGGAGTAAGCCTGACCCTAGGGGGGAGGATGTAACACCCCTCCGTTTTGGCTCTTTGATCGGCATTGTTCTTCCCTATTATGATTGTGTCTAATTATGGTTTGACTTTGGAACTAGGTTGCTTTTGATTGCAATTGTTATACAATGTGGATGTTATATTTCGATGTGATGTTATCCTAATGTTACCCTTATGGCATGTTTTGGATTAACTTAGAAGATATTTGATTTAACGATGTTTTATGTTGATGATCATGTTATTGATGTTAGATGCGTCAGTTAGTGATATTGTATTGGTGAAGGGGACAGGATTGTATCACTCACTTGCGAGTGCCCTACAATTCTGAGATTTCCTCTTCACGGTTTGATTGATCATATTATGTATATATGCACGTTCGACATGCTCTTTGTTGCAGGTTGGCAGGTACATGACATCGACTCCACCTGGTTTCCAGGTTTGAGCGTGTCCATTGACCAACGAAAATTGATTGGGAGATAGTAGCTAGGTTTTCTGTGTCAAGTTGTTACCCTAGTCTCAGTGTCGTCGGGTTGTAGTCGGGTTTGGTTGTTTCATGTTGCCTAGGTCACCTTGGTCTTTAATTAAATTCAAGTATAATGGCTTGTGTTGTTAATCTGTGGCTTAAATATATTTGGTTGTAATGCTAGGAATGTTATTTACTTTATTAATTAATTTAATTTAATTAATAAAATAATCTAATATTGGATTAGATTTATTTTATTGATTAATTAAATTAATTGTGTGAATTAATTAAGCTATTCTTTCGAATTTAAAAGTGTTAAAGGATTTAAATTCCTTTGTTGAAAAGAAAATGTTAAAATGCATTAAAATCTATTTGGAATTGGTATTTTGTTTTAAATTATTTAGAAATAGAAATGTTTTCAATGCAATGACTTTGGGGTGGAAAAGATATATTTTTTTAGAAATAGTTGACAATTTTGGGAAAGATATTTGTGAAGAAATTGAAATTGAATTGAATTAGAAATTGAAATTTAATTTGAATTGAAGTTTGAATTAGAAATTGGAAATTTGTTTTAAATTTTGAAAATAGGAATATCTTCAAAATGTTTTAAAAAAATATATTTTGTGAGTGGGATTTTTAGGGTTTTTGACTAATTTGGGGAAAAACCTTATTGGAGAAAATGGAGTCTCATTTTTTAGTTTTCTTCAATCTTTCAATTTGGGGGAAAATTTGCTTGGCTATGGTTTTGTTTGGATTTGTGGAGGAGATTGAAGGACTGCTTGAGTGGGATTTGAAGAGGATTTGGAAGCTCCATTTGAATCTTCAAGTTTGGAGGAAAACCAGGTTCCTCTTTTGTTCTTGTTTTTGTTCATTTTGAAAATAGTTTAATCTTTGAAATGAATGTTTGAAAATCTTTATTGGTTGTGTGAGAAATCTTTGAAATGTTGATTGAATTCAAATCAAACCCATGAAAATTTGTTTTAAAACAAGCAATAGATTTTGAAAAAGGATTCAAATGAATAGATTTCACTCCTTCGTCAATTTGGGGAAAACCCAGAAAAATTCATCATGTCATTTTGCTCTAAATCTTTCTTCTTAATCTTTTCTTCAAGAAAATTTGCCCAACTTGGGCTGTGTGAAATAATATATATATTTTGCATAATAAGTCTTTGCAATCTGGAAGTTTTCTTCTCAAAATTTGTGTGAGATTCATTCTGATTTTTTTTACTAGAATAGGTTTTTGATTTTTCATTTTTTTTTTGTTTTTTAAATGAAACTGTGCAAATAAAAAAAATAAAATTATTTTTAAGTTTGTGGGGGCTGCCCATAGCCATCCCCCATCCATGGGGGCGCTGGCTGTGCAACGCTCCCCATGGTTGGGGAGGGGGCTGCAAGCAGCCACCAAAAGGACCGCACCCCTGTGTGTGGCTGCGTAGCAGCCACCACAGGGTGCGTCGCTGTTGGGGCTGCGTAGCAGTCAAAGGCCTATGGCCTTTTGATATTTTAAATAAATTTAAATTTATTAAAAATTTTATAAAGTAAAGTTAATATATATAAAAACAATAATGATAATTTATTTGACATATTTTAATGATAGGGTATATTTGAAATTGGAAAATATGTATAAAAGGGGTTAGATTATTTTCATAGATGGAAAATATAAATACTTTCTTATTAGGATTTGATTTTGTTATTTGGTATAATTATTCGAAAAACCTTGGGGTATAAATTGACATTTTAGTGGCGCATATTTAAATGTTAAATTAATTATCTGTTATAGGGATGTTAAGATGAGGATTTCATTGTTATAGTTGAAACATAAATGACGTGTGACCAAACGTTTTACTTAAAATATTGACTTTGATCAATTTATTTATTCTATGATGAAATATGGACTAAGTGATTTAATTTAAATGTCTATTTATTAAAATATCGTGATTTTGAACATTATCGTGAAACTTAGAGATAATGATTGATTTAGTTCAATCAGTTGATTTTAATCATTAAATTTTGATTATGGAACATAGTTGAGGAGCTAGGGATAACAAATGGTTTATTTTAATTAGATAACTTTATTTATCAAATGTTTGATTTATTTATAATTTGATTTTGATTATTATGGATAATTGAGACAAATGAAATAAATTAGATAGAGTTAAAATATAGATTATCTTAAGATGAATTTGTTACGAAATAGAAGCAAAAATGGATTTTATATTCAAATGAATTATTTAATGTGGAGTTGAGATTAAGACTGATTTACTTGATCTAAATGATTATGTACAAAAGAGTTTAACTTATAGAATATACTGGCGAAAATTAAAGTAAGGAGGAACTTATTAGTTAATCTTAATGTTTTGTTAATCAAGTGATTGTATTTATAGTATATGATCGTGAAATTAGAGATAATGTATGATTTATTTAATCAAAGGAGAGTTTATTAAATTGAAATATTCGGATCATGCATATAATGGTTAAATTTAGAAGTAATGAATGATTTAATGAATCATATGAGATTGGGTTGTTTGATTTACTGCTATTTCGAAATAAAGAGTAATTTTATTTAATCCAAATGCTTTATAAATCAAGTGGATTTATTTACAGTATATGACTGTGAGACGTGGAGTTATTGATTGGTTTAATTTTAATTCAATGACTTTATTTATTAAAACGCTTTGATTAGGGAATATAATTGTGAAATTTAGCATAATTGAATGGTTGTTATATATTTCAACATCGTGAAAATAAATGGGCCTATTTGATTAGATATGTGCAAGCCATGAAAATTATGATTGATTGATTTAGGAAATTTGAACTTTAGCTTATTTAACTGTCTGAAATGCTTGTAGTGTTGTAATGTTCGTCCTCGATATTGTGGAACTAGAGTAACTGTTTTGGAAGTCTTCCAGATAAGGTTCATGAAAAAAATCATAATGTCTAGAACGTATTGGTATAGTAAAAGATTGAGTGTATGATGTATATATGTACTCTAGTACTTGTTTTATGAGAAAAGATTGTTATGTCGAAATACATCTTTAGGCATTTAAGGAACGTGTGGCTATATGACTGTTGATCTTAAGTGGTTTCTTGTTGGCATTATATGGGCAATGTTGTTATGGCTATAAATTTATGAATGTGCTTTGGTAGTACTGGGTTTTGTTCCCAGAGGCTAGGAGCTCCTTGGTTGAGATGTTAATTCTTTTGGAGTTGTTTGATTATGTAAGTCTTCCAGTGTGTTATCTTGAAACGATGTTGTGCATCATGTGTTTGTTATTGTTTAAATTGGGAAGTGCTTGAGTTGTGTTTAAGTGGAAACCTGGTCACCATGACAGGTTGTGTGACCTTATGGCTTAAGGTTGAGTCGTGTTTCAGTTTGTTATGTGCGTTGTCATTATGTTAGTCAACCTTGTGTTAGCCTTGGGTCGTGCACACTTTGGTTTCAGTTTTGGACATCCGTAGTGGTGTTACCTGTTGAGGTGTTTTGATTATTTGTGATAAGTGTTAGTGCATTGTCTACCCTTGGCATGTGGTTGAGTTATGTGTTGTCGATAGGGGAGTGGCTTTCAATGAGCGCCGGGCCCAAAGTGGTTCCAGGATAACTCATGTGAGAGTCAGTTAATTAAGTGGAAATTAAATAACTTATACTAGGGATAGAGTAGCTTTGAACATTAATAAGATAATTTAGCCTTGCTCATTGGCTTGAGGGCTTGTACGAGACTTGAGATGAGTCGAGAAGGCCTGGAATGGGAAGATTGTTATCTTCTCTTTACGAGAGATAATCGATTCCGCTCTAGTGTGCATGTGGGGCCGGGAGTTGGTTGAGGTTTCTAGGATATCCCTAGAGGGGTGCTGAGACCTAGGAAGACTTTCCAGGAGATCCCATGCAACCTTTGCAATGACACTCCTCCTATGGCAGCAGTCGGTATGGTGTTGTACTATGAATTTTTTTAATTGTATAGTGATTGTACTCGATTTTTGTACTCTGGAAGCATTGTAACAATGATGTTAAGTGATGTGGTATATGTTCTTGTTTGCAGTTCAGTTTTTGTGTTAGCCTATGTCTAGTGGTAGATGGTCTTGTCTAGGAAATCCTTGTTACTATCTCCTAGCACAGAGGGAGTGGAACCTTTTGGATTCCACATGGTCGGGTGGCATCCATCTTAATCGTTGGTTCTTCTTCTTACATTGCGTGTGGTCGTGATTTCTGGTTGGGCTTGTGGGGATCAACCAATTTCTTCTCATGCCTTGTTCTCGGTTCTTATTGTATTTTATTACCCCTCATTTGTTATCAAGGTGGAATTTGTAATATGTAATCATATTTGTTAGACTTATCTCATTAGGGAATGGCGTTATGATATGTTGTAAATTATATTTTTTGGAAGCAAATTAAGGTATCTCTTACTTGGATGAGAATTATTATGTATGGATTGTATGTGAAATTTTACTTGAGAAGTAAGTATTGTGCGGTATGGTTTTAATTCATGTTCAGGTGTTGGGTTTAGTAACAGTCGAAATTGTATAGGAAAGGTTGGCAATGGTTAAGTGAACTTGCATGTTAATTGTTCTTGTTAAATAAACAATTTTTTTGTTCATTTGTTTAGTAAATTGCAACTTTCCTAGGGTTTAACGATGGCGTTACATGGGATTAGAGCACGGGTTAAAACTGAATTACTACGGGATTATGTTGGACCCATCATGTTGTAAAATTTGTGTAGGTTTTTATCACGTTGGGCACTATGGGCCCATTGTATTGACCTAGTTGTTTTAGTCTTTTGGATTATTTTCCTTTTGGGTTGATTTATCTTGCTTGCCCTAAGGTTGTCGGTAATTAGGAGGTGTAGGTCCAATGGTCTTGGGAAACTAGTGGAAGGATAGGATCCTCGATGTAGTGTGCAATGCATCGATATCCTTTCTACTCGAAGAATGCATTATGGACGATTGTGTGGTGTGCGGTGGACGACAAACAGTTTTGTTGATTATTTTTTCCTTTGCATGTCTTGTTGATGAATGCCTTGTGCAGGTTAGTTAGGCCGCGAACCTACCAAGAAGTGTGTTTTGATTGGTCTCCTTCTTGATGCATGACTCTTTTGTTGTGTAAAAGGGGGTGACCCTTGAGTGGTTCTTGAGTGTGGTTGTAGTGTGTTTGTTGAGTATGTTCCAAGTATTTGTTGGGGTGAGATAGTCATAGGACCTCTTGCCTTGAGTGCCTTAGTATGGCATTTTAGAGGGTGGAATTTCCCAACCTTGTCTTGTGTTGTGGAGGAATGATGCTCATGTCTTGGAAGTTCTATTTGACCTTGAGGGTGCCAAGGAGTTCCTTGGGTGTGGATTCTCTTTTGGAGTCTCGTTGTTTCCTTCTCCATGCAAGTATCTGATGCGTGTTTTCTGGTGCTTTATCTCTTTGTGCAAGTGATTACTTGATTGACCCCTATGTGGTGTTAGAGTTGCGTTTGCATATTCTATTGGATAGAGAATTAAGAATTATGATAATAGGAAATGAATGAACATGTTATTAGTTCATAGAGATTTGTGCATGCTCTCATGTGGTAGATGCATTTGTGTGAAAGTGATTGTGTGATGACGAAACCATGATTACATTCGTGCCTATGTTAGAACTGTAAATATCTTGTCTTCTCTCTCTTTCCATTGGGTTAACAAAGATGTTGTCCTTAAGTGTGTGGGGTATTGACACCCAGGGTATGCTGTATCTTGTGAGAAAATGCTTATGTATTCATGAAGGTTGTTTTATTAGATCAAACCTTGGGTAAAGGACCTAAGTCCCCAAGTTGCATTCATAATCAGGGAAAATGTATAAAATGAATAGAAAATCATTTTGCAGTAAGTAAAAGTTTAAAGAAAAGGGATTAGTGAAACCATTGCATGTTAATGATAATTGCATAATAGGTGCATTTTGTTGGTGAGGCCTAGAGTCCCCAATTTCATTGTTGAGACTTAAGAAATCATGTAGTTGTTCAATTATTGTACCTGGATTCAAATGCAAAATGTTAAATGAATGTTGAACTGATAATGTGCATACCTTGTCTTGAGTAAACATTGTAATGATATCTCATTATGTGTGGCCTTGTGATGATTTCCGGTGATGTGTATTGGTGCATATGGGTATTATGTATGTTAATCAGTGGATATGTGTTTTGGAATTTTGGTTGGTGGTTGCTTCACCATGTTGATTGTATAGATTGATAGTGTGCTTGGGTGTGTTGATTTTAGCACAAGCTACTGCTGTTTTATGTTGAGGTATGGAGTGGTTCAGTATTGGAACCATTGTTTATGTGAGTATTTTAATGAGCTTGAACTAGGGGTACTTGCAGGCTTCCAGGAGTAAGCCTGACCCTAGGGGGAGGATGTAACACCCCTCCATTTTGGCTCTTTGATCGACATTGTTCTTCCCTATTATGATTGTGTCTGATTATGCTTTGACTTTGGAACTAGGTTGCTTTTGATTGCAATTGTTATACAATGTGGATGTTATATTTCAATGTGATGTTATCCTGATGTTACCCTTATGGCATGTTTTGGATTAACTTAGAAGATATTTGATTTAACGATGTTTTATGTTGTTGATCATGTTATTGATGTTAGATGCATCAGTTAGTGATATTGTATTGGTGAAGGGGACGGGATTGTATCACTCGCTTGCGAGTGCCCTACGATTCTGAGATTTCCTCTTCACGGTGTGTCTGATCATATTATGTATATATGCACGTTCGACATGCTCTTTGTTGTAGGTTGGCAGGTATATGACATCGACTCCACCTGGTTTTCAGGTTTGAGCGTGTCCATTGACCAACGAAAACTAATTGGGAGATAGTAGCTAGGTTTTTTGTGTCAAGTCATTACCCTAGTCACCAAGTGTTGTCGGGTTGTAGTCGGGTTTGGTTGTTTCATGTTGCCCAGTTCACCTTGATCTTTAATTGAATTCAAGTTATAATGACTTGTGTTGTTAATCTGTGGCTTTAATGTAATTGGTTGTAATGCTAGGAATGTTATTTACTTTATTAATTAATTTAATTTAATTAATAAAATAATCTAATATTGGATTAGATTTATTTTATTGATTAATTAAATTAATTGTGTGAATTAATTAAGCTATTCTTTCGAATTTAAAAGTGTTAAAGGATTTAAATTCCTTTGTTGAAAAGAAAATGTTAAAATGCATTAAAATCTATTTGGAATTGGTATTTTGTTTTAAATTATTTAGAAATAGAAATGTTTTCAAATGCAATGACTTTGGGGTGGAAAAGATATTTTTTTTAGAAATAGTTGACTATTTTGGGAAAGATATTTGTGAAGAAATTGAAATTGAATTGAATTAGAATTTGAAATTGAAATTGAAATTTAATTTGAATTGAAGTTTGAATTAGAAATTGGAAATTTGTTTTAAAATTTGAAAATAGGAATATCTTCAAAATGCTTTAAAAAAATATATTTTGTGAGTGGAATTTTTAGGGTTTTTGGTCAATTTGGGGGAAAACCTTATTGGAGAAAATAGAGTCTCATTTTTTAGTTTTCTTCAATCTTTCAATTTGGGGGAAAATTTGCTTGGCTATGGTTTTGTTTGGATTTGTGAAGGAGATTGAAGGACTGCTTGAGCTGGATTTGAAGAGGATTTGGAAGCTCCATTCAAATCTTCAAGTTTGGAGGAAAACCAGGTTCCTCTTTGTTCTTGTTTTTGTTCATTTTGAAAATAGTTTAATCTTTGAAATGAATGTTTGAAAATCTTTATTGGTTGTGTGAGAAATCTTTGAAATGTTGATTGAATTCAAATCAAACCCATGAAAACTTGTTTTAAAACAAGCAATAGATTTTGAAAAAGGATTCAAATGAATAGATTTCACTCCTTTGTCAATTTGGGGAAAACCCAGAAAAATTCATCATGTCATTTTGCTCTAAATCTTTCTTCTCAATCTTTTCTTCAAGAAAATTTTCCCAACTTGGGCTGTGTAAAATAATATATATATTTTGCATAATAATTCTTTGCAATCTAGAAGTTTTCTTCTCAAAATTTGTGTGAGATTCATTCTAGTTTTTTTACCAGAAGAGGGTTTTGATTTTTCGTTTTTTAAACGAAACTGTGCAAATAAATAAATAAAAAAACTATTTTTAAGTTTGTGGGGGCTACCCACAGCCATCCCCCATCCATGAAAATTTGGTGTGTAAGCTCCCCATGGTTAGGGAGGGATGCAGCGACCCGCAAAGACAGCCCACATTGTGCAAAGGCTGCCACCACCGAGGGAATATGCGTCCACGGTGGGGCTGTAATGCTTGATCAAAGGCCTATGGCCTTTTGATATTTAAATAAATTTAAATTTATTAAATTTTTTATAAAGTAAAGATAATATGTATAAAAACAATAATTATATTTTATTTGACATATTTTAATGATAGGGTATATTTGAAATTGGAAAATATGTATAAAAGGGGTTAGATTATTTATATAGATGGAAAATATAAATGCTTTCTTATTAGGATTTGATTTTATTATTTGGTATAATTATTCGAAAAACCTTGGGGTATAAATTGACATTTTAGTGGTGCTTTTTTAAATGTTAAATTAATTATCTGTTATAGGGATGTTAAGATGAGGATTTCATTGTTATAGTCGAAATGTAAATGACATGTGACCAAACGTTTTACTTAAAATATTGACTTTGAGCAATTTATTTATTCTATGATGAAATATGGACTAAGTGATTTAATTTAAATGTCTATTTATTAAAATATCATGATTTTGAACATTATCGTGAAACTTAGAGATAATGATTGATTTAGTTCAATCAGTTGATTTTAATCATTCAATTTTGATTATGGAACATAGCTGAGGAGCTAGGGATAGCGAATGGTTTATTTTAATCAGATAACTTTATTTATCAAATGTTTGATTTATTTATAATTTGATTTTGATTATTACGGATAATTGAGACAAATGAAATATATTGGACAGAGTTAAAATATAGGTTATCTTAAGATGAATTTGTTACAAAATAGAAGCAAAAATGGATTTTATATTCAAATGAATTATTTAATGTGGAGTTGAGATTAAGACTGATTTATTTGATCTAAATGATTATGTACAAAAGAGCTTAACTTATAGAATATACTTACGAAATTTAAAGTAAGGAGGAACTTATTAGTTAATCTTAATGTTTTGTTAATCAAGTGGTTTTATTTATAGTATATGATCATGAAATTGGAGATAATGTATGATTTATTTAATTAGAGGAGTTTATTAAATTAAAATATTTAGATCATGCATATAATGGTTAAATTTAGAAGTAATGAATGATTTAATGAATAATATGAGATTGGGTTGTTTGATTTACTGCTATTTTGAAATAAAGATTAATTTTATTTAATCCAAATGCTTTATAAATCAAGTGGATTTATTTATAGTATATCACTGTGAGACGTGGAGTTATTGATTGGTTTAATTTTAATTCAATGACTTTATTTATTAAAACACTTTGATTAGGGAATTTAATTGTGAAATTTAGAGTAATTGAATGGTTGTTATATATTTCAACGTCGTGAAAAGAAATGGGCCTATTTGATTGGATATGTGCAAGTCATGAAAACTGTGATTGACTGGATTTAGGAAATCCGAACTTTAGCTTATTTAACTGTCTGAAATGCTTGTAGTGTTATAATGTTCGTCCACGATATTGTGGAACTAGAGTAAATGTTTTGGAAGTCTTCTAGATAAGGTTCATGAAAAAATCATAATGTCTAGAACGTATCGGTATAGTAAAAGATTGAGTGTATGATGTATATATGTACTTTGGTACTTGTTTTATGAGAAAAGATCGTTATGTCGAAATACATC
>VDFB02139808.1:0-19409 GCA_007258455.2 Sequoia sempervirens | reverse complement strand
AAAATAAAAAAAATAAAAAAATGAAAATCCAAAAAAATAAAAAGAAAAGGATTGAAAATAGTAAAGATAAAAATTGTCCTCTAGTGAAAATCACTACGGTGGTGCTTTGGATAGGTACCATGATGAAAACATAGAAAACAGGCATCATGTGTAGAATCAAGCATCTATGTGTGCTAGTTCAGGTGAAAGTGTCTCATCCCATCCATAATAAAGCCATCATTCCATCCATCTCAGCCATAATAAATCCATTCATCCATAAACCATTTATCTAATCCATTTTCATTCATCTGCATACAGAGTCCAAGATATATTGATCTTGACAAAGTTTGGTGCACAGTTTATGCTTGCTTATGGTAAACATCTTGACATGGGCCGTTTTCATTGATCCTATCCTATGCAACATTATTTGAGCCATGAAGAATTATCCAAATGAGCATTCTTTATTTGAACACTATATCTTATTGCAAGATAATCCCTGGCATCCTTTTCATGCTTGCCATATCCATCCATCCATACACCTATCCAGACATCTATCCATGACATTCCATACATTGCTAGACACTGGGGGTAGATATTTACATCTTGCTTCGGGAATAAATCTTGGTCTATATCCTCCAACTTATGTGGTGATCTGAATATTGGAAAACATGAAATCAAACTGGTCAAAGCACTTGTGAGCAAAAATCCAAATCACTAGCCCATGGAATATTTTCACGAGAAGACATTCCTTATCAGTCTTCATCTTTCATCGAACATCAATCTAGGTAATAACTATCAGTTGCATCTAAGTTGCACTACAAATGTCACATCAAATCATCCAAACATCTTTTGTTCCAAATCAAGCTTCATCAATCATGATCAATCAAATCCAATAAAAAAATTATCACCTCGGGATATCCTTGTGTTTCTTAACACTATCCTTACATTGTTGTGGATCCTCAACAATGTTATCATCATCAATCCTGATCAATCAATCCTTGCATTGTTGTGCATCCTCAACAATGTTATCATCATCAATCCTAATCAATTAAATCCTTGCATTGTTGTGTATCCTCAACATTGTTATCATCATCATCAATCCATCAATTAGATCAATCAACCCTAGCTTGGTTTTCAACAAAAATCCATACATAGGACTTATATCATCACACATGTCCATATCCAAATCGTCAGAATCGTGCAAAAATCCAAAAACATCCAAAATCATAGATCAAAATATAAAAAACACTCAAAACATCAGAAAATCCAAAAACATCAAAACATCAAAAAATCAAAAAACATCCAAAACATAAAAAAATCCAAAAAAACTTTAAAAAGTCATAAAAGAATAAAAAAAATTGGAATCCGAACTATGTCGTCTATGAGCTTAAATGTAGGCAAGGTTAATCTTTGATCAGCCCCTAAGATGTCAAAATCCAAAAAACATTCAAAAAACACAAAATCCAAAAACATTCATAAAATCTTAGAAAATCCAAAAACATTCAAAAAATCAAAAATCAAAACATTTGAAAATCTTGAGAAAATACCAAAAACAGCCTCAAAACATTTCAAAAATATCAAAAACATCCAAGTATTTGAAAAAATCCATCCGTCCCCATCTGGCTTTCACCCGCGATAATCAATCATCCATAATAAACTAATCATCACCTTCATCCTTTGGCAACACAAATAGAAACAATAACAGCAATCGGCAAAAGCAAACTTCAAGCGCAAAATCAAAATTGAAACAACAAACCTTTAAATGTAAAATCAAACTCTTGATCACTTTCAAACATGTCAATCAACTTATCAACCCATCATCATTCTATACAATGCATGTACTAGGATATATCGTTCCGACAATGGGAATCATTTTGGGTATCACTTTGGATTCTTATCCTATCAAAACAAATCCCTTTGGCTAGAGGTATGAAGAACATTATCTTGTTTGCATACTTGATCTCTTCTTTTTATTTATCTTATTGTGCTCATTCCAACGACCTCTCGATGATATCCAAACAAAGGATTTAGAGAGATAAGAATGGGGCAACGATCATTATCTTTTGTCTACCGTGCTTGTTGGATGTTCTTGTAAAATAACTTGGCGAATACTTGCTTTGTTAGGTACGTCCTAGCAAGGTTTTTGTATGTTAAGTGTGAACAAGAATACTCCTATTTTTTTGTTGAGTCAAAGTCCATCGCACTAGGTACAACACCATCCTGGTTCTTTATACTTTGATGCATCATGCTTATGTGTGTTATCAAACATAAGGTAAGTGACCCTTTTTAAATCCCAATCCTTGATAAGCAAATCATCCATCTATCA
Source organism: Sequoia sempervirens (assembly GCA_007258455.2). NCBI lineage: Eukaryota > Viridiplantae > Streptophyta > Pinopsida > Cupressales > Cupressaceae > Sequoia > Sequoia sempervirens. Next base: position 17,104 of record VDFB02139808.1, on the reverse strand, counting down.
TCATCATTTCTCATCATCATCTCTCATAAAGTTGGCCTATTGGATCCTCTTGTCATCATCTAATTTCTTGTTGTCCACACTAACATCATGTCATGATCAGTTAATCATCATTAGTGCATCCATCCTACATCCATAAACCATCAGCATTCTACATATCATCTCACATACATGTTCATCATCATAATATAGATTTGTTAGTCTAAGCATCTGCATAAAACATTCATTTGCATAATGATAGCATATCACATCATCCATCTCATCCATCTCACATGATATCATCATTTAAGTTGTTTAAGATAATATAGATTTGTTATTCTAAGCATCTTAAAACCATCTAGTTTGAACCTCTTTATCGCGAGATCGACCTTCAAATAGAATCTTTTCACTCGATCTCTTGAGGGGGCAATGTACTAGTGTACTTTTTTCCATTGGGGCAACCAAAAAAATAAGATTTTTTTGAATTTTGATCATGGTAAGTTTATTGTTTGAACCAACGAAACAAGTACATTGCTTCAAAGAGGGGAAAAATGTAGACACGTGAAATTAACATTATGCACTTAGTTCATATTCATCTTCTTATTAAATAAATCAAGCTCATCAAATCCATTCACCAAGTAAATAAGGACTATTTAATTCATTCCTAAGGTTATTCATTTAAATTAAATAAATCAAAGTCTCACATCAACCTTTTAATTAAATAAACCAGACTTTATTTAATTAAATCTGAAAATTCATATTTCTCCCTCTTGATTTAAATAAATCAAAGAAATTAGGTCAAATTGGTCAAAGCATCTAATCATCATCTAAACTAATCTAATCCTGATTAATCTAATCTAACCACCCATCACATCCTCTAGCTTTTCCCACTTGCACCAATAAATCATTTTAATTCATTTATAAATTCATTATTTTCTTTCAACTTGGCATAAAATGGAATATTCCCTCAAGTTTGAATATGAAGACAAGTTGACTTGTCCCTTCCAACATTGCAATAATTTCTCTCTTTCATGTCCCCCTCTCAACATTTAATTCACAATTTCAAATTTGAATCTCCCCCTTTATGGCACATTGGCCAAAACTTGTACATTCCTCAACCTATCATAATGTGACAAGTGGCCTCATCTCATTGGTCCAATCTTTATCCCACATTGCTCGCTTATGAGCATTCTTTCAACTTGAGAATCTATAAATAAAGGCCTCATTCTTCATCAACCTATCTACAAACTCATGTAAAGTTACTCTCTTCACATTGAGAGCTAATTTTGTCCATCATTTGCAAAATCCCTAGAAGAAAGGTGGCTTGAAGGGAAGCAATAATTTTATAGAACACTCACAAAAAAATTTCCAGAAAGAGGCTTGGTAATCTTCAAAAAATATAATTTTTAATTTTTTTCAATTCAAATGGAGAAAACAAGGAAATGTTCGATTTATTTTCAGCATTACAGTCAAAATTTTTGCTTCAAAACAAACAAAGATAGGAATTTTAAGAGAATGGAACCTAGTTAAAAAGATGATTGGCTTAGCTATAGACTTGATGTTGAGTTCAGCTTTCTCAACTTACAGCTCCAACCTTTTCAAAATCCTCCAACAATTTTCACAGCCTCTCAAATCAAAATTCCCCAAAGCAATTTTTTAGAAAATACCATTCAAAATCCCCCCCCAAAAATAAAAATCTCCAACATTGGAAGAAATTCATGAGAATCAAAACAAAACTTCCCTCTCTCTTTTTTTTTCTTTCTTAAAACTCCCATTAATATTCATGAAAAATCCTCCAAAAGACAATTATTTTCAAAATGAAAGACTGTAGAAGATTCCTTGCCATTTCATTTTAGCAAATAATTAATTTTCTTGTGACCACTTGAGCTACATGCAACTGCATGGTCAATGGGGCTGTTATGAGTAGTCCCATTCAGAAATATCATTTAATACTCTCAAAAACCAACTTTTATTATTTATTTATTATATTACTATTTTATTTGATCATTTATTTATTGCAATATCCAATAATGTATTTTAGGCACACCGTGAAAGAAAATCACAACATAGCAAGGTAGTCACAAATGAGTAAAGAAACACTACGCCTTTCACCAAAACACACCACAACCACATCTATACATAAAAATTAGTTGCTTAACAAACAAGTAACCAAATCAATACATAATAGTCAGTTACATGAAAACAAGATAGAACAATCACCAGATAATTGCATAACAACCATGACCAGATAGTCACACAATGCTCATAATAAAATTAACCCACATAATCTAATAAGTCCATATAACAGACATAACATATGCATAAACTCAAGTAATAGAAGCATCATCAAAGTGTCATCAAATGGCATCGTAGGACATACCTTTAATTACCCCTATTATCTTGACCTTCACTTTCTATTTGAGTTCCAAAGCTGACTACCTACACATCCATGGTGAGAATGAAGGGGGACTACAAAAAATATGCTACCTATAACAAAAAAAAAACTAGACATAAATTTATTAATTATAGGTTGAATGGCAAGGTTAATTATGCCATTTAAAAATTAAACTATATTGGTAACAAGATAGTATATATTAGATATAGGAGATAAAAAGTCTTACTTCAAAAAATTAGAAAATCTTATTATTATAATGATACATTTGTTTATGTATTAAAGAAGGTAAAGATTATATGAAAATGAGTTATTCACACTTAAGAAATTGGAAAATATACCATACCAACATATTTTTTTCTTATTAAAGTAGAGTGACTATGTAAATTCCAAATAAAAATATAAAATATAAAAATATAGCATATAGCACACAAATTTTAGTCTATTTTGAAATATAAAATTCTAATAAATTTTTTTAAATCATTTTACATCACTAAATATGTAATAGAAATGAAAAAATATAGGAGATATAAAGTATTTGCTAATTCACTTTAATTTATAACAACACAACACAAATAAATACTAATTATTTACAAATCTTTGAGATTAAAATGTAATTATTGAGTGAAATTGCCTCTAGAAAGCCAATGGGTTTTCATCCATTGCCTTCAACCTCCAATAAAATTTTGTTATGAAACTTTTTTCCCAAGTTGAAAATAAAGTGATGAAAATATTAAATGCAAGCTTTGTGAAAGGGTGTGATGGTTTGAAAACCAACTTTTATAGGCTTATGTAAGTCATTTATGTGAAACTTGGAAAGGGCATGGAGATTATCAAGGAAGAAGAAGATAGTTTGGTGGGCTATGGACATTAGAGGAGGGGGCACATAGAGTGTTTCCAACTCAAAGTACATAATACACTTAAGATTGTCCTTGCTAAGAAATTTGATGCATTTGAATGACCTGTAAGCATAATTTTTGGTTTTACACATGTTCTCCAATGTGTGTCATAGTTATGAAGACCAATACCACTAAAATATTCCTAGTGTAAGAATAAACTTTTCAAATGCTATGATTTAGACAAGTGCTTAACTTATTAAAATATATTTTAATTGCTATGATTTAGATAAGTGCTTAACTTATTAAAATATATTTTAATTTACCCGAAGGCGTATCCTTATTTTAAAAAGACAAAGCTAGAAATGCCAATCAAGATTTTATATCAATTTGCCGACCATTAAATAAATCTCAGCCGTTCATCATTTTTCCACTGCTTTTTCCGTAATGAATTCATCCTTACATGATTTTGAGGCGATGGGCAATAAATCTGTCTTAGACCAAGGTTCACATCTATTATTAGCTTGACTTAGAAATGTGGGGAGAATTCAAACGGAATCGTTTAAGAGGTTGATTCCTGTATTTTTTTTTCTTTGGTCATGGTTTACAGTTTGGACGTGGTTGGTGGTGTTTGTATTTTTTAAATATTACATAGTATTTATTTTGAGAAGGGGATTATTTAGTCTTAATAATGGTTTTTATTTTTCTCATGAGTTTTAATAATGGTTTCAGATTTTGGTATTTTAATTGTTGATGTTAGAATTTGTTAGTTTGGATGCATAGCTAAATGTCTTTTTAAATTTTGTATTAAAGTATTTTATGAATTATTTTCATAAATAAAATTATTAATTATATATGATTAAAATTTATAATTAATAATAAATAATTTAATTATACTTATTATTATATCTAATATTTTTAAATCAAACTATTAATTACATAAAATGATTAAAATTTATAATTAATAATTATTATAGTTTTATATAGTACAAAAAAATAGATCACAATTTATTTTGATTGACTTTCCACACTTCTTTTGATCATTTTCATATTGTTAGATGTCAATTTATATATTAATGATGGTAATATTTGTAGACACTGAAAAAATGTCCTAAACCTACAAATGTCATTTTTCACATTAATTCTTCCTCCTCCTTCCATAATTAAATAATTCTTAATTACTTGATTAATTCATTTTCTCCTTATTCCTCCTTGATTAATTAAATAAATTATATTTATTTAATTACACCACTAATTAATTATTTCTTTCTATAACTAAATAAATTCTTATTTATTTAATCATTTACTTTCATTTCCATCCTATAATTAAATAATTATTTCAATTATTTAATTATTCATTAACATTTTCCTCCATAACTAAATAAATTCTATTTATTTAATTATTTTCCACCTTTCCCTCCGCTATTAAATAATTATTTAATATTTTTTCCTTTTCCTCTAATTTTTAATTAAAATGTCATTTTAATTAAAACTGAACATTTTCTCTTTCTTCTATAATTAAATAATTATTTTATTTATTTAATTATTCATTTTCCCTCTTAGATTGAATAATTTTATAATTTTATAATTTACTCCATTGATCTCTTTTCTGTGCCATTCTTATCTCTTCATCTCATTTAATTTCTACCCTTGATCATGTGACATTACCTTTTAATCTCCCGTGTCCATCCTTAACTAAACCATAAATTTTCCCTAACCCTCTCTCTTCACTTCTAAACAATATAATCCATTGATCAACATCATTCTTCATCTTTTGATCCTAGCCCTCAATTTGAAATTGGATTTCTATAAAGAAGAGGCACCCATCACATTTTGAAATCAACATCTTCTATGCTAATGTCATACTACTGGAATCATGAGTAACCACATCCAAATCTTCAACAAATCAACATAATACCTTCAATCTTTTGAGGTTTGCATGTATTTGATTTATTTTGAGGTTTCAATGCATTTTGGTTTGATTTAAGCTATTTTATGGATATTTCTATTATATCCATTTTACATGCATACACATTGGCGAAATTGAGGTGAACCCTCTAACTGACTTTTGGATCAAGTTTTTGAGAAATTTTGGAGTTGGATCTAGTTCACTTGATTTATCCCTTTTTTAAAGGTTTTTTCAGCTTTTTCTTAAAAGTTTTGCATCACTTTTGGACAAAACCCTAGTTTGCAAGTTGGAGATGATATTAGGAGCTTTTAATCCAATTATTTATGGAAAGATCTTAAAATTCTATTGGGGTTCTATTCTTTGTGTTTTTCATTTTGATAAAAAAAAGTTAGCAAAAAATCATATCTTTAAAAATTAGGGTTTTTAAATAAATCTACTCTATAGGGCTGAAACCAAAGAATTTTTCAATTTTTTTGCATTTTGAGAAAGCTTTTGAAATTTTAGTAGGTTTGTGTTTTTTGAAAATTTATTTTTGGGCTTAAAATAATTATAAAAAATCAAATCTTTGTTAATTAGGTTTTGGTAGGGTTTAGGCTAACCCTCTAATATTAGTGATCAATTATCTTGTTAGGGTTTTTCTTTGTTGTTGGTTTTGTCAATGTGCAGAAAAATAATTCTTTGTTGTTGGTTTTGTTAATGTGCAGAAGGGAAAATTGGATCAAGTGGACATAAATTTGGAGCTAAAGAAAATATAGGTGTACACTTTTCAACTCATATCTTTATCTTAACCTTCTTCACAACATGAAATTTCAATTTGGATCTAAAAAAACAAATGTCTTCTAAAAATAAAACAAAAAGTCACCCTCAAGGGGGGAACCAAAAATTACCATTAAAGGAGCTCAAAAATTCACCCTTTGAGGAACACCAAAAGTCACCACCAAAGGAATACAAGAACCCATAAAAAATCCTTTTTCACAGAATGCTAGTCCTAGTCTTCTAGTTCCACCCACTTCCACCTCATTCATCACATGTTTATCCAACTCATTCATTTCATGTTTTCCACCTTCATAAAACCTTACAATGCCAACCATGTCACTCGCTTGACCTCATTGATCCAAAGCATGAAATCATAGATCCCCCTTTATGTCAAGATAAAAGTACTCCTTGTGATCCCATTCCATCTCATGATCGTATCCTTAAGTCCATCTAAGAAATCCTTCTAGATGATCATGGTGTCCAAGGAGATCCAATCTTTGATCAAGATCCTATTCCCAACCATGAAATCCAAGATAAACCTATCTTTGATCAAGATCCTCCTGTTGATCAAGAAATCTAAAAAGATTCCATTTCATATCAAGATCAATCCATCCCTTTCATACCCACACATGATCCCCTTTCATATCAGGATCAAATTATCCCTTCCATACCGTCTCATAATCTTACCATATCCAACCCATTTTATGATCCTAGCATATACACATTCAACCAAACCCTATAAATTCTCAGGTAACGTGATTGAAATGCTCAAATCTTTTCGAAAGAAGACATTTTCAACTCTTCCCTTTGTGCACGTTTTTTCCTACTTGGCAAGGTCTCTTTCTTTACTGTTACACAGTCTTGCACCCCTTCATAATATCATGCTCCATTTTTATCCTGCTTTGACCTACTTATTCCCTCACACCCATGTGCACACCACTATAAAGATGATGTTATAGAGAAAAGACATCATCACACTAGAAAACGTCTGAACCAACCCGGCATCTTGAGGAAGAAACAACAACTACAAGTAGCTCTCGAAGACCAATAACTTCCACCTCAGTTAAGCTGTCTGTTGTGTGATTCATCGAAAAAATAGGTTGCCACCTACTATTGTAACACAAAATGTTTGTCATGATGTAGGTTAGATAAGCCTATGGTGTACTTTTTTGTGTACTCAATTTACCAACATCAAGAAAGGAAATAGACCTAGAAAAATCATTTCCAAAATGATGCGGGACCTATTTCCCTCAAATGTAGATAGATCATACAAGGCTTTTATAACATCCTATCTACATTGGTTAGTAACTAAGTCCAGGAGTTTAACAATGGTAGATATTGTTCTAGAAGCTCTAATGCTTATTTTACCCTTTTTTTCTCAACTACATAGAGAAAGCAATGTGGCTATAGCTGGTTCAAATCTCTTCAAGGCCCCAACCAACAATAGAAAACCAATGGAAAGAATTGTCTTGAAAGTGCTTTTGGTTTGAAGATCACACATTGTCACAATTCTGTATGTTCAGCATACACTGTCCCCTCCTAGGAAAGGAATCTTCGATTAAAGACTTTGAGAACAATGTCTTTGCAGATTTGTAGAAGGATAATTATTTCTGAATTGCATTTCAAGTATCAACCATGCCTTAACCCCCACAATCATATAACCCTTGAAACCACGAAACACTTTAATTAGACTATCTCTTAACTGTCCTTTTTCCTGTAAATGACCATACTATAACAATTTTTCTCTTTAATCAATATAAGAAATCTAGTGAAGACTATTTTAAGCCAAAGGACCCTTCCCCTAAATTTACCCAAGAATTTTCTTATAATATCATAATTTATTAAAAATTTACCTATAATTCTAAAACATGCATACATAAAGTGTGAAATTTGAATATAACATACCTTCTTACTAAATCTATAGTTCATTCTATGATATAGGGTTATTTTTCCTTGCTAGAAATATAGATTTCAAGTAGACGATCTCCTAGCCATAATGTATAGCTAGCTCTAGAATGTCTAGAATGAGGTCCACTATTAAGATTATGAAGTAAAAATGTAGTGTCATGAACACATAGGAACAATTATAATTTGTTGGATTACAAATAAATAATTTAAAAGGTTAAATATTATTTGAGAAATCCATTCATAAGAACACAATATCCTGGATTTTAGTGTTTTGAGGGTAACTCAAGGTTAAGAATCCATAATCAAATCATTGTAAAAAAATGCCTTGATACATTTATGTGGTTCTAACATTGTTAAAATACCTCAAAGAAAAGGTTTCTCATAAAATTTCTTATTTGCAAAGTAAGTTCAAGTGGTTGATAGCAAGGACCTCAAAAACTCTTAAACAAAGACAACTAGTAAGTTTAGGGCCAAACACCTCCAAAATATCAATAAAATTGTTTATAATAGTAATCAGGAGAAACGGTTGACCTAACTTGATCGCCTTTGATTAACTAATTCATAAGTAAACGTATTTAAATAGAAAATATGAAGGAAAGCGCTTATCTTTAGTGTTGGTACCAAAGACATTGTTGATTGAGCTTTCACACCAACATTATGTATACAAAGAGCCACCATTGTCATGAAATATAATGCAAAAAATCTTAACACGCAATGCTTAAAATCGCTCCTTTACATGCCTTCTCTCTCTCTCTCCAAAACCTCATTTTTTTCAGTCTTCTTCCCTTCTTGTGCAATTTCTTTCTTTCTCCTTTCTTTCTTTACCCTTTTCTACAAAATCCCTCTTCCTCACGCCATACTTTGCATTCCCTTTTCCACGTAGGCAGAGAGGATGATGAAAAAAATCGAGTGCAACCACATTTGCTTGAAGTTCCTAAAGCATTAGCATACTGCCCATACCTTCATCCAACTTTGTCTCCCAATGTTTTTGATTGATATGTTATTTTAATTATTTATTTTACTATACACCCAATTTCGATGTGAAAGGGTCTTCTTTTATAGGGATGTGACACAAACTTGTTAATTTGTGAATAAGGTGTGCTAGCCAAGTATTCAAACACAATGAATTTGCAAAACCATCTAAATTAAACAATCCTACTCAAATAAAATATCTTACTCTCATTTTGTAATGCCAAATGGTGAGAAAATTGGCAAATAACAATAGTATCAGTATAAGCATGCAATGTATAAATTTGAATAATCCAATGAAAGGTACATGTGATTAACCATTAAACTTGAATTAGAACATGGATAGACTAAACATAAAAAGAATTGGTAAAATTATAAACAAAAACACATAACATTAGATGTAAGTGGAGAAAATCATAAACACAAACACATAACATCATACTTTTAAGTTATAATGTTTATTTTGAAGATTAAATACGAATCTACCATGGACATTAAGAAATATTTTTCTTGATTAGATGAAAAAGAGAGTTCAATATTGTAGCCCTAACATGGATAAATGGTGTATCTCTCTCTTCTTTTATCATTCTATGTTTTTAGTTCTCTTCTAATTATTAATAAATTTTATCATAATCTTACATCAATATTAGTCTCTAAATACAAACTTATAGAAAGGAATTATGTCTACAACTTCATTAAAAAGATTATCATATACCATAATAATCTTCCATTTTCATTACTTGATAACATATAGTAGTTCTACTCCTTACTCTATACACCCCAACTATAATATTGATATAAATAATCATCTATATGTAATCTGAACTTCTTTATAACTCTTATGAAAACAATTTTCTTGAATATGAGTCAATTCTTACTTTACTTAAATAGCTTTAATTGTGAAGACCTCCTTCAACAAAGTGTAAGCTATTCTTGCATTCGTGTGCAAACTACCTCTAGTCTCTTTTCCCCTACCGTGGTCATCATACCCTCCTTATACTTACTTTATTTTAATTTTTTGAGACATAACTCTTAGCATTGAAATAACTAATCAATTTATAGACAATCAATCAATTTTTTTTTTAAAATAAGAGCATGCTTACTATTACTAAACTTCTTTCTAAGTAAACTTCTTTGTAAGAAAAATTTAAATAATTAAATAATTTTAATGATTTGATTATTTTCTAAAGCCATATTCTTCTATTAATTAAATAAATTTCATTATTTAATTAATTCATCTGTTTTTTTATATCCTCCCTTTGATTAAAATAAAGTAATATTTATTTAATTACGTTACTAATTTTCCTTTCTCTCTGTAATTAAATAAATTAATATTTATTTAATTATTTATTTTCCATTTTCCTTCTATAATTAAATATTTAATTATTTTCTTCTACAATGAAATAAAGCTTACTTATTTAATTATTTTCTATTTTTCTCTCCACTATTAAATAATTATTTTTATTATTTACTTTTTAATTAGATAATTGTTTCCAAATACTTTTAATTAAAAGTCAACTTTTCCCTCTTTGCTATAATTGAATAATTGCTTTTATTATTTAATTTTTCCCGATACCTCCTAAATTAAATAATTTTATAACTATTTAATTTACTTCAGCAACCTCTTTTTTTGTTCCAATCTCCTCCCTTATCCCAGTTAGCCTCCACCTTTGATAAGGTTTTATTACCTTTCAATCTTCATCGTCCATCCTTAACTAGACCATATTTTGCCCTAACCCTATTTCCTTGCTTCTCCAAGCAATCTCGCCCATTGATCATCATCATTCTTCATCATTTAATCTTGGCCCTTCATTCCAATTTGGTTTTCTATAAAAGAGACCTATCCCTTTCATTTCAAGACTACAACCACTATCTTTGATACTTTCCTATATCGCGAACATTAGGCTTATTATTCTTGAATACTAAAAATCTGAGGGGAAGATAGCATATAAAGCAGAATGGAAAAGAGCTATGAAGGTATTCAACCATGGCATAGGAATTATGGTAATATTACTTTATTGTTTGTGTTTCTATGTTCATTTGTACTTCATTGTTGGATTAGTGTCATTATTTGAGTTTTAGGTAGTTGGTAGTTGATAGTGTTGATTCATTCTTTGCACCTTGATTCTGGCTTTAGTAAAATTTACCACAAGCAATTCATTGTTCGAAAATTCACCCCCAACAATTCACCATGGAAAAATTCACCACCATTACAAATTCACCTTATGGAAAATTCACCACAAGCAATTCATGGCGGTGAATTTTCACAATTTTACCCTATTCTATATAAACAATAGAAAAAAATAAAGGGGAAAATTCACGGCTAGCAATTCTATGTTCATTTGTACTTCATTGTTGGATTAGCATCACTATTTGAGTTTTATGTAGTTGGTAGTTCATAGTGTTGATTCATGCTTTACACCTTGATTTTGGCTTTAGGAAAATTCACCACCAGCAATTCACCACCAACAATTCACTAGGGAAAAATTCACCACCAAGACAAATTCACCTTATGGAAAATTCAGCAGCAGCAATTCATGGCAGTGAGGTTTCCCATGGTGAATTGTTGATGGTGAATTTTGCTGCGGTGAATTTGCCTGAAGCCCTTGATTTTACCCTATTCTATATAAACAATAAAAATAAATAAAGGAGAAAAATATTTTTTTATAAAAATTATAACTGTTAAAGAGCGGATTGAGTGGAATTCTCAAAGTTGCATTCAATTTATAGAAAAAATATAAAAGCAAGATTAAAAACACACTTTTAATAGATTTAGATACGAAAAAGATTTCTGTCATGAACATTTTAGCATAATAATAATATACACAACTATGTAGTCAATATAATATCTGAAAAGTCAATAGGGAAGATATGATTAGGAACAGCATTAATTCTTTATTTTTTATTGGTTTCTTTGATACTACAATGGAAGGCAAAAGAAGCGTTGCTCAGAAATTTCCAACAATTCTCAGGAACTTCACCCTAGATCACCTCAAATTATAGCACTCCCTTTTTCGTGATTCCAATCTTGTCTTCGATTCGACTAGGATTTTATTCACACTAGATGCTCACATTCTCCCGATTATGGGCGTCCACATCTTTTTTGTTTGTAAGGTGTGGTTTGGCTTAGGGTTTTCTAGGTTCCCCGACTTCTTAAAAGACCAACTCTTGGTACTCTGGAAGCATCCCAGTTGCTCCAAAAAACTCAGTAAACATGAGTGTGTACTCTACAAAACTCATCAAAAGCATATTGGTATCTGATTGTATCAGGAATGTCCTAGCCAAGGAACCAATCATGTGAGAGGATATATCCATCTATAAAACCAAACTATTTGTCACTTATCAACACAATCTTTTAAAATTTTAGTTTGGTCTTTAAAGTACAAAATCCAGTATGATGACACAAAGCTGTGAAGAAATATGATGTACAATGTACAAGGTTTGTGAGGAAGAATGTAATAAGTTTAATAATTCAGATGGTCCGATCTCTACTAATCACTCTATGTGAGCATAGTTCTAGCAGCCATTGCATTTACCACATTAACAGTAGCTGGTATCAATTTGATAGTAAGAAATTATGTGAAAAAAATTGTCACAAAATATTTGTGGAAAATAAAATAACTAATTTTCTTTTATTTCATCCACCAAATAAATGCAAAATTCATTTCATAGTTCAAACTATCTCTATGTGAAAAACAAATAGGGCTCTGACACTGGTATTAGAGTAATATCGTATATAAGAAAAACCCACTGATAAAATCAAGAGGCAATATCTTCATTTAATAGACAACAACAGAATTGTTTTAGAATATATTAAGACAAGTGGCACTTGTTAAATTTTGAAAATGGGAATCCAAGCAGTCATGACTACCTTATAAATTCACATTTTGAAGGAAAGCTGGCCTTCGTTTCCACCCAAATTCATCATCCAGAAGTGTGTTTATTACACATTCTTCTTCCCCAAAGGTTGGAACCCAGGATTTCATTGATTTCTCAAATTCGTTTAGCCCTTTGCAGAGCTCATTTGAAACTGAGATTCCTATGAAAAGGAAAGAAGAGCATGAGGTTTCAGAAAGAATCTAAATTTTCTTTTACAGATAGGTCCTTAACGAGAATAAAAGGAATGGTTGAAGATCTTTTCTTGGGCGTGAAGTTAGCTTGCATAAACCGCAGTCTTACTAAAGATAGCGATTGTAGAGGTGATTTTGAATGATGGGTATGGCGATGAAATGGAGGGAGGAGAGTTTTGTAGAGGCGAACACAGCGATAATGAATCAGTGAATACAAAAGCTAAGGTTTTCATAGCAAACTTTCACCGTCACCTTGCCCGGACGACAAACTTCTGTGCTGGAATACCAGGAAATGCTGGACAGGAGCCTTGCATAACTCTCTTTCATTCTCATTTGGTATTCTACATAGAGATAGAAGAATACCAGAATACCAAATGAGAATGAAAGAGAGTTATGCAAGGCCCCTGTCCAGCATTTCGTGGTATTCCAGCACAGAAGTTTGTCGTTCCATGGGAAGGTGATGGTGAAAGTTTGCTATGAAAAGCTCCACTCTTGTATTCACTGATTTATATTATCGCTGTGTTTGCCTCTACAAAACTCTCCTCGCTCCATTTCATCGCCATACCCATCATTCACATCGCCGCTACAATCGCTATCTTTAGTAAAACTGCGGTTTATGCAAGGTAACTTCACGCCCAGGAGAAGATCTTCCACCATTCCTTTTATTCTCTTTGAGGACCTGTCTATAAAGGAAAATTGAGATTCGTTCTGAAACCTCATGCTCTTCTTCCCTTTTCTCAGGAATCCTTGTTTCAAACGAGCTCTGCGAAGAGCTGAACAAATTTGAGAAATGAATGGAATCCTGGGTTCCATCCTTGGGCGGAGAAGAATGTGTAATAAACACACTTCTGGATCTGGAATTTGGATGGAAACGAAGGCGGGCTTTCCTCGAAAATGTGAATTTATAAGGTAGTCCTGACTGCTTGGATTGCCATTTTCAAAATCTAACAAGTGTCACTTGTCTTCATATATTCTAAAACAATTCTATTTTTGTCTAGGACTTTCCTTATACAATCAGAGATACCAATATGTTTTTGATGAGTTTTGTAGAGTACACACTCGTGTTTGCCGTGTTTTCTGGAGCAACTGGGATGCTTCCTGAATACCAAGAGTTAGTACAGCCCATTAAGTGATACATTCATACCAATGTGTGTCTCACTGATTCATTGATATCTTTTGTGTGATTTGTACGTTGCAGGTTCATTAGTTTTTCGGAGATTCAAGATGCAACCAACAACTTTTACGACTCACTTCTTTTTGAGGTAAGTGGGTTTGGAAAAGTTTAGAGAGTAGAAATCAGTGGTGGCATTAGAGTTGCAGTGAAGAGAGAAAAACCACAATCCTCCAAGGTTCTCAATAGTTCAGGAATGAGATAGGCCTGTTGTGCACGCTTAGGCACAAGAGTTGTTAATGACTACTGGGCTGTATCCCTTATACGCTACTATGATCAGAACTCAGAAATGTGTGTTGTTTATGACTATGTTCCCATTGGCACACTCGACAAGTATCTCCATGGAAGGGCCCTGGAAGGTCCGATGACATCCATTCTCGGTGGTAAATCTTTTAAACTCTAATCAAAATATAAAATGATATTTACAAATTTTCTTTCTCTGAGAAAATCTGGGCCAAAATGTCGTTTTGGATTGAGCCAAATCGTTGTAGATTATATTCAAAGGAATTCATATAATTAATTTAAACACTACTTGAAGGTGCAACATTGTAAGGTAATTTCTTGTTTTCGCAGTGCCACCACCGCCGGCGGTTAAGCGGGCAATTCGGTATAACACTCTGAGTGATAAAATCTTCAAGTCCTCAACAAAATATGTATGTCGTCTTGTATATCTATAATATTTACAAATCTGCAGCGCCAAACAGATTCAAAGGAGTTCAGATAATTAATTTTAAATTATATTTCAAGATTACTTTTGTTTTGACGCGTTGCAAGACAACCATTGTACATTATTGCGAAGGAAATTATTTGCATGTTTTCTTTTCTTATTCTACATAAAAAGCTGTTATTTTTTTATAGTGAGACCAAATGTTTGCAGGTGTATTTCATAGCGAGCCTAGAGGATATTCTAATTAATATGGTAAATATTCAAATGTCATAGAATTATATTGTTTTGGTCCGAAAATTAGGAAAAGAAAGAGTAAAGAGGAGCTGCACTATTTGTGGACAGTGGAGGGAGCTTGATTTTGTAGGGAATCATTATCGAAATAAATCTCAAATTTAGAAAAGGGTGTAAGCAATGAGTAAGTCTTTTCAAACACTAAAAGAATTTGCAATAATCTTAACCTCATAAATGTTATGAGCATCTCAACATCTACATGTTTAGACTATCCATCATATGTTTCTAATGATTTTCTCTCAAATTTTGATTCATATAAATGGTTGATAGAATTGCATTTTGACGAGGTCCCATGGAGAGGCTTCTTAAATTTTTTATGGAGTCACTGTTTTAAAAAAATTTAGATGGATTTATCAAGTTATGTTATGGTTTTTTTTAATGTTTCACATAAAAATTTAGAAGAAAAATGTAATCTCATGTGGGCGGCATGATTTTAAATTTTTTGTTCACAGTTAAAACTGTCCATCTTATTTCAACTATTTTTTGTCCAAGTCTAAAATTAGACATCATAAATTTGTAACAGCCTTGTTTTTTCAAAGGAAAAAATTAACTTTTAGGATTCACATAAGAAAATATTGTTTATGGTGAGTTTTTTATGTTTAATAAGTTGTTCAAATTCTATGATAATGGATCATTGTTTAATACAATTTAAATTTGATTTAATGAATTGAAAGAGATAAAAATAATAATAATAAAAAAAAAAGTTTCACTATTTCTATTTTAAGAGAATATATATCTAATTTTAATTAATATTAGGTTAGTGCTAGGATTAGGGTTAGGGTTCGGGTTACGGTTATTGCTAGGTATTTTTAATTAATATAACTAATAATATAATAAAATAATATAGTATAATTATATATTTATTCATGTTAGGTTTATTTTAAAATATAAGATATGCTAGTACTATTTACAAATTCTATTAAGCAATGCATGTAAACAAAATTGGTATCCTACCTCTTATTTGTATGTGAAATACAATACTTAACAATTAGTAAAATATTTATTAAGGATCCTAAAATTCCACGTATGGCACAATACAGTAAATCTGACATCTATAGAAGTAATCTACTAAGGACTAAAAATCTGCCTGAGATAGATTTTCAGTTTACTAAATCCTTCAACATATGAAACATATAGATGAAAAAATGATCAACAAAATCAATCAATATTATATAGCTGGAAATGCTTCTCCTTGAGTTTCCAAGAAGCCTACATAGAAACAACAAGGCGGTCTAAGGATATTATCAATCGGTTTTTCAAAATTTTGGCACATTTTGCTTATTTATGTACTCCTAAAATCCATTTTATCGGCCCTTCAATCTACATTTTTGCACAATTGTTTAAATCTGCTTAGGGTAAGGAAAGAATTCAAATGAATACCGAAGGACTAGTCATGACCCAAGGTTGAGCAGATATCTGAAGAGAGATCGACTCCTATGTATGGAGGAGAGTGTTTATTAAATAAGGGAAACTTAAATAAATGATAAATTTGTGTCTCTTAAATGGCTAACAACAAATTTCCAAATTTTGGATAAAGAATAGCAAAGGCTTCTCTAATATAACGCATGCATTAATATTTTATTCAAATAATTTCAAGAAATTGAAACATATTGATTTTGGACTGCATGCCACTAACCTTTACAAAGTCCTCTCTTCCATTCTAGGGATATCCCCTCCTTTGGACTGTAGGTAGTTGCTTCATGCATATTCTAACACTTTGCATATATGTTTAAATACTGACTGTCCTTTTGACTTGTAGCATCCTCTGCAAGTGAAACAAAATTGTCATAGACCTATGCTCTCTACACTATGTAACGAAACCTTTCAACAAAACCTTATTGGACCGTCTCATAAAATCCATTCTGCTATCATCAAAAGTCATTATTCACTAACGAAGAACCTGCATAACCTTTGACTGTTATTTTGATAATCTTTGTGATTATCCCTTCACTTAATGAATACAGTGACTGTTGTTGCCAACATGTAGCCTCTATCTTTCCTGTATTTTTTCCTTCAATCTAGCCTTCAAAGGTTAAAATTCTTTGTTGAATAAATCTTGAGAAATATCCTTCATCTCTGCACTGAAGATCAAGAGATCTCTCTGGAATGTCGAGGTCGACACAAGCGGTAACCATGAAAACATTAGAATCTACTGAATA
>VDFB02139807.1:0-41421 GCA_007258455.2 Sequoia sempervirens | reverse complement strand
CCCATTCACACCAACAATTTTGAACTTGTGGTTGTTGTGAGGGTGGATAAATGATAAGTTGAGGCTTAGGAGGTTCAATAATTAAAGGATTTGTAGGAGGTCTAAGAATTAGAGGGCTCAAGGGAGTCCTAATGTTCATAACACCAACAATTTTATCCATATTTTCATGATTTCTTAGCGAAGGGAATTCTAATGTCACTTCATTATCTTCATCAAAGGAAGCCACATTACTATTGTTTGAAAGACATGTGTCAATGTGCTCATTTTCTTGCACCATGATATATTCCCTAGTAGGAGAGCTTTTATGAAAGCAACAAACTAAATGTTCATGACATTCAATGGTTGGTTCTTTTAAAATTACTTCATTAGAAGTAAGGGAGTTATCAATGGTTGGATTTTCTTGCTTATCAATGATGTCATTATTTTGTTTAACAATATTTTCCCAAGTAGGAGGGTAGGAGAAGAGAAAAAAATAGGATTCTCATGTCTCTCATTGATTGAATCTTCTAACACCAAAATATCTGCTTCACAAATATGAGAGATACCAGGAGAAGAACAAACTTGATTGTCATGACTGTCCAAGATTGTATATTATTTCACTAAGTTAGTCTCACACACATGAGAGGGATCAATGAATAACAAGAAAAGAGGGGGAATGACTTCACATTCATATGCTTGTAATAATAATTTCTTAGAGTTTTCAACAAAATCTGAAAATAGAACATGAAGTATAATAACAAGAGAATTTTGTAATGAAAAACATGATGCACTAATTGCTCTACAAATATTAAATGTAATTTTTTTTTAAATTTTAAATGCTCAACTTAAATGGATGATTAGACCTTAATGCATAAATCATAAATTCTTGAAACTTTCCAAACTAATATAGTAGGTTACCAATAGCTCTAGGAAGTACATAAAACCACAAGAAAGCTAAAAAAGTTGGTTTTTGTAGGCCTCCAAGGACTCATTTTCCTAGGGGTGAATGGGTCCCAGTACTTTTTTTTTTAAAATTGAAAAATGCAATTTCTGAGTGATTAGATGTGTCCTCTATTTCAAGTCTCAGACTGGTATTTCTATAACAAAATTCCCTAGAATTTGATGTGTGGATGCAAGTAAAACTAATGAAAAATGATGAACTATGTGATACTTTTTGAAATGAAATTTTCATCAGATTTTTTAATATAAATGATGAAAAGTACACTAATATGCAAACACTATGCAAAATGAATGTAATATGCATGCAAAATTTTGAATTTTTCAGATTTAAACAATGTAAACATGCAAATCTAAACCCCTATATGCAACACAAGCTAATGAAAAATATCAAGAACCCTAAATGTAATGTAACTAATGAAAACCTAATGCAATCTATTGCATAACTTAGATCTAGGGTTAAAAGGACTCTAATTTTTAGAAATTTTGTTGTACAAGGTTGGGTTCACCAAAATGAAACATAGACAAATAGGATGTGGGGAATTTCCCGAAATGGAAAAGTGGATCCAAAGAGGGAAAAGTGGTCCTAATTCTCTAATTTCTTTAGGAAATGAGATCCACACCAAGAATTGACCAACAACCCTTAGGTGAGTCAACGCAATATGCGAACCTACTAATTTCCCTTTTTTGCTACAACGGGGGTCTAAGATAAATAGCACTTTGGGGAGAAAGATTAAAAATAGAAAAAAAAACTCCAAATTGTGATCTATAAAGTGAATTTAGAAGATTAAACATAAAAATTATGGAAACTATAGACTTTATGGAGAATATGGAAGGAATAAATCTTGTGTACCTCTCACAAAAATTTCTTTTTCAAGGATAACTGAGGACTCATTCGCCCTATGATGAATACGTCCTAGCTAGGGATCTTAAAAATCTATTTTTGGGTTCTATTATTTTGTGTCTACACTCCTAGATTCTCAAAGTTTATAGTTCGAAAGTTGGAAATAAATTTTTGTAGATCATTTTTTGTGAAATTGAAAGAATGGTGACAACTTTGACAAGTTTGCAATTTTTTTTCTTCAATAGATCTTCCACCTAAAATATACAATCACACATCAAGAGAGAAAAATGTTGTTTGTTAGGTGAATGGGGGTTTGTCTTTGTCAAACCATGTTTTGTTAATTAAACCTTGTAATGAAATGAAATAGCATGAAACGAATGATGAATGAACAACTATATGTACACAACTCACCAAACCCTTGTTTAAACCTTTAATAATGGAGGGCTATAATTTGCATGTAATGGCTCCCATGAATGTGGATCTTGACTTTTAATCTTTGCTTGAAATGATACTTTGAATGCTTGATTGAATCATTAGACCTACATCAACATATTAGCTCCAAAAATATGCATGACTCCACATAACTTTGACATAATGCTTGGATCTTGATTGCTTCAAAAAATAATGAAGAAATATTCCCTTAAATGCTCTTGAAATCACTCTTGATCATATACCTTTCTCTAGGATTTGAAAACTTGAAAATATTGGATGCTCTCTTGAAATTTGAGGTGAAACATAGTGAAATAACCTTATATTGGTATGCATGTTTCCTTAATATCCCAAAATTCAAATATCACAAGCCAACAATGAATTATGGATTTGAAAATGCTAAATTACCACCCAAAAAATAGTTTAAATTGGGGTCCTAGGTCTAAGTGAGGACCCATTCACCCGTCCTTGGTCACTTACCTAGGACACACATTCTAAAAGGTTGAGTGTTATGTTCTGGCATTTATGAATGTCGGTTTTTCCTCTTAGGAAAATGAAATTAATTAGGCTTTTATTTTAATTAAAGAAGCCAATTAAGGGAAATTAACTTAAATTAATTAATAAATCCCTAGATAAGTGTGAAAGTGTAAAGGTATACTTTACAACACCATAAATAAGGCACAATTAAGTCCATTTTATTTAAAAAGTCCCTAAACTTAATGTGAATATGTAAAATGCATATTACAACACTAAATCAAGGAATAATTAAATTCATATTAATATTAATTATTCATTCCCAAATTAAGTGTGAAAAAGGGGTACTTTTTCCTACACTATACCCTTGATTTCAAAGGGGAGAGAAGCATATGTGTGATGCCATCAATGAAAAGGGGGGATATTATTGGAAATATGTGTTGTAATTGATGTCAACCCATTATGGACTATCATTTATGTACGATATGATGTTAAAGTATTTACAATCTCTGGTGATAGCTATCATATTGTGATATTAGTTTGAGAGCAAGTTTGTTGAGCTACACAAGGAAGAATGATGATCGATATGTTAAATATGTGTGTTGTGGAGGATGATACTCATGTTATGATGTGTCCATAATATTTCTATATTGATATAATCACAAGTTGATGTACCAAACACAAATATATGTTTCAGAAGTAGTGCCAAAGCACTCATGAGGAATACTTTATGGCAAAGTCATTATATGGTGATCCACATTCTTCTGTGGTGAAGTATTTTTCCTTATGGTTATAAACAAGATATGTTTGTGTTCTATAGTTGCCACATCCAAGAAATCAAGTTATCACATCTTCAACAATGAGAGTTGCAAGTATTAGTATTTTGGTATGTACCCTGATAAATGAAAGCAATGATGGCAGCTTGGTGGAATGTTACACATCCTTCTAGAAGTAAAGGGATGATCTTTCAATTATATAATTTTTTTTTGTAATGTTAGAAATATACTACTTAACAGTGTCAGTTAATGTGATGGTCTGAAAGTTTAGTTTTTGAATAATAGTGTGCTATAGCCTTTCTAGATTGCTCTATTTTTGTATATTTAGTGGGTTTGTCCTCTTGCTTAAGTTCATTGTGATTAGATTCTTGAGGAGGTTGAATGAATATCATGGGTACTCTACAATTCCTACATCTCATTCTGCACATGACTTTTCTATCTACTTAGCTATGTGATGTCAAATAGTGACGGTGTTAATGGTATTGATACTTTTGGGTTGGCATGACTTGTTTCATTCTTTATGGTTGATCTTGATCAATTAATCTTATCTTGAATAATGTGTTGTGATACACTTGAGTATCAACATAGTGTATGATGATCCATAGCTAAATCTCTTTTAATTTGGATGTGTTTTGGATTTGACCATTGCAATATCAATTGTTTCTTCTAACAATCATCTTGGAGATAAATTATTTATAATTTTATGTTATTTCAAAGGATATATAGAAGATCAAATTCATTCATGAATGTGATGATTTCAATTATAGAGTGAAAAATTAGAAATAAATAGATGAAGTATCTAAAATTAGTGTACAACATGTGTGAGATGCTTCTTCAAAGCAGTTCATAATTGTTTTCTTATTCTAAGATTCATGTATCCCGCTTTAAGACAATGAGTCTCATCAAGTCCATTGTATCTTACTCCAAGGAAGTATACCTTAGCTTGTAAGTCCATAGGAAGTGAACCTCAAAAATTTTAATTTCTTGTTAGTAGTGAGCTACATATATTGTCAGTTAATCCTCACCATGGTTGTTCACTCATTAGGTTTTCCACATAAAATATTGGTGTCTCTATGTGATGCATGTGTTCTCTTTTGATAAGGTGACTTGTTTTTAATCTAAAAATGAAATTGGTTAAGATTTAATATATGGTGATTCACCCCTCCCCACTCTCAACACATCTTTATGTTCAATAGTTTAAACCACCAGTTAGTTTTAGCGGTTATAGATATGTAGTTATATAGTTTCAGTTGCATCAACTATAACTATCATTTATAATTTATTGTGCTACTAATTAAAGTGGAGAAAACCCCCAAGCTTATTACATCTTGTTGAATTTCTACTCTTTCAAGTATGAAGATAAAAAAATACATTATTGAGAAAGTAGTGAGTGAATTGGTTGATTATAGATGAAGCCATTAATGATGATAACTTGGTTATTTTCCTATGCTTAAAAATAATGGAAAAATTACAATTTTTTTGTGAAGACATAATCCATATTAAGGTAAATAAGAGGAAGGATACAATTTATATTTCTCTATAAGATGAAACTAGAGTGAACAAGTTTGTGCATTCAAATGTGATGATTTGTATCAGATACATGGTTTTTGTTTACCAATATTCTGATGTTAAGTATGGTAAGCACATTCGTGTTCTTTCTATTGATAATACCATTAAGAGTATCAGTAGGATTTTTTTTGATGAATATTTAAATCTCTATTAGTTGGAAGCTTATCACCTAGTGAGAAATGAGATCTTTTATTTATAATAAGTGAAATACATAGAATGAAGTTCAAAGCAATCTATCTTCTTATTATTGGTGTTCAAGAGTGATGCAATACAGAGGAAGACAAACAACTCAACTCACTTTGTTCTTGGAAACAAATAAATTTACCAAACTGAAGCTTTCACTGAGACAAACAACTTCCAATGCAATTATGTTTTTCAAGGCAATTTTCCTTTACAAATCCTTGATTCAAAGCACTCCAACTGAGAAATAAGACTCAAACCACTTATTGGTTCACAGAAAACCTTTAGGAAACATCAAATAGATGGAATCAAACTCTTTTCTCAACACAGACTCTTAACCATGTGCATTTACAAAGGTGACTTGTCCAAAATAGCAATTAGCCCTATTAGGCCACATCAATAGATCAATATCAATTACCCAAGCCCAAATATTTCTACCAATACCTCAAGAAAGTGTGATTATATATACTCAAACATAACATACCTTCTCCCATCTTTTATTCATGATATTTTAACAAACTCTTAGATCAAACCTTCATTTTAGTCTTCAAAACAAGGCTATCATTAGACTGGAATGCAAGAATCAACCTTCAAATGATCACAAAATGTTTTAAGCTTCTCAAGCCCCATTAGGAAAAGGCTTACATTACTCCACTGCAACCTTTAGTATCACATTCATCAAGTAGAACATCATCAAAACACAAAAATAATCATTATTCACTATCAAATTCAGATTGTCATAACAGGACAATAACAAATAGGATTCCAAAACCTTGTAAAGTCTCCAAAAAAATTATTGCAATGGATTCTTAACACACCTTAACACCTTACAAAAAAAATATCATTCAATATGGATTCAAAAACCACAGACAAAAATCACAAAAACTTCACTAAACACCATTCTTTTACCAGTCTATTACATATTTTCAATTCTAGGCTTATTCGATCTGCTATCTCCCAACATAGATACTTTGTCCCAAGGCTTCAAATGTTTGTTATTTGACCTGTACAAAATCAGAAGTCTATTAGATATCCATTCCCATAAGCATTTATACAAACCCTAGGTGCAATTCCTTTTGTAAACTCTGTTTGATAAACTGTGTACAAAAGCGACAACCTCTGCATGAGTGCCCTAGTCCGGGTTTTATCACCCCGCCTTGTCTTAATCCCCAGCCATCTCCTGGTTGCCCTACTCTGGTTTGTCCCCAGGTGTGAAAGGTAACCCTGTTATGAAACTCATTTCGTATTCAGGGAATTCTATGGAAATCCTCTCTGACAAGCCCATGGTCAGTAAGGAGTCGGCCCCTAGTGCTCCTGCTTCTGGTAATTTTGGGAATGATCATTTTGAGTCCCCTATTCAGAATGAAATTAATTCTGCCTTGAATAAGCTTAAGCCTGAGGATTTGGTTAGTATAGCGGAAAAAAGTATGGATGGCCTTTTTACCGTTCTCAAATGGACCCAGAAAGAAGTCTGTAAATTGAAAGGTCATGTTACTGATCTCAGCAACAAGGTCATGGATTTGGAGCAGAAAATTAGTTGGAACAATGGAGACAATGATGAACAGGAAACTCCTTTACCGAGGAAAAGATAGCAGTTATAGGGGGATAGATTGGCTAGCATCGAGTGCAGCATGTCCAAGATTGAACAAAACATTAGGGCTACTGTTGCTAACAATCATAAAATTGCAAGGCATAACACCATCATCATCAATGCGATGGTGGAAAAGCTTGAAAAAAACCAAAAGGGATCGCTGGTTGTGGATTTGGATGCGGACAGGGGAGGCAGCAGATCTGCTGGTGAAGGGATTTCGACTCGTACCAGGGCTAACATCAAGAGGAAGACCCCGACTTCATCTCATACGGTCCAAATTCTCAAGCAGGGGTTACAGGACATGCAGAATGTTGAAAAGGAAGCCGAGGATTTACTTAACACCTTGGAGTAATGTTATGTTTTGTTTGCTGGTTTTTTTGGGTGGTCCTTTTTTAGGGCCCTGTCGTCTTTTGTTGCTGTCTTTTCCTTTTTGGGACAGCTGTCCGGTTGTTTGTACTTTCTCTGTCTATCTTTTGTTGTTTAAACTCTGTGGTTTCGGTCCCTAAAACCTATTTTTCCTTTTCAAAAACTTTATATCTTTTCCCAAAATCATTAGAATGTGAAAGAATATCCAAATAAGAATCCAATTGCCAAAAACCAAGAGATATCATCATGGAAAAAGATGAGAAACACAATTTTAGAGATCGTTGTTTACCCTAATAAGGGTTTTGACAGTCTTCACAAAATTTTCTATAACTATCTCAAAAATGGATCAAATTGCATGAAACAAGAGTTAAATGGAAGGTGATTGACCACTCATTCACTTACAATCAATTTTACATAGATTCCTTCCCATACAAGGCTATACATATCAAGGAAACAATGAATTTCCAAAGAAAATATATCGAAATTATTGTCTTTATTCATTCATAATCAGATATTCAATCACCCACTAGTTGCAAATGTATACAAAATCCTTTTTAAAGGCACCCAAACTAACTTTACACCTTCCAACTAATTACTAACTACCTATCCACACCTAAAACCAAAGTGACCTTCCATATTCCAGGTGTTGCTTTGTTGCAACTTTTCATTTTTTGCAATTTTTGACAACCTTTAACATCTTTTTACATTTTTATTTACCAAAACATGAAATAATGACCTCCTAATGTCTTAAATGAACCTTGAGAAATGTTAAAAAATAAAAAATTGATCAACCTTCATGAATTTCCAAAAGGAGGCATGATTTTGTCAAGGTGCTCCTGCACTCCTACGCCATACTCCCAACCAAGTAAAATCCAAGTCCACTTGGATATGTAGTATTCAAAAAATATTCACCCTTTTTATGCCTTGCTTTTGATCCACCTTGAAACTACTCCTAATCACCTTCATCTTCACTTTTGGCTTCATCTTGTCCATGCAAATTAGTTTTCTTTCTTTCTTGCCAATTGAAATCAGATTCACTATTCTTTGTAGCATCTCAACACCTAGTTTCTCGCTTTGTCCTTTAGCCTTCAACTTGTTTCCTATCCAAAAAATTAGCACAAGAAAGAAATAAAACATTAGCTTGATCACAATACCTCCATCAGTCCTCATCTCTTTGCAAATCTCCATAAGCAATTAATCCCTTATCATTTTTTCATCCATCCTTGTCACCAACTCAAAGTCTTCTTTCTCAGAAATCAGGTACTTAGTCTTTGCCTCTCCTTCATCTTCCTGCTTGGGTACACCTTTGTCTTCATCTTTAAATTCTTCATTTGTATCTTCAAATGCTTCATCTTCTTCTTTCTCTTTTATCTTCATTTGCCTTCTCCTTTTTTCTATCTTCTGAATGGGGAATTTAACTTTCTTTCTCACTTTCAAATGCCAACTTGTGGCTTGTCTATACAACTTCTCAATCATCTATTTCATCCCCATCATGGATTCCATGTTCAAACTCTTTATCCATCCTTATCATATCTTGCTTTAATTTTGCAACCTCTTTATCAAACTTTTCTTGCCTCTTTCCCCTCTTCCTTTCTTCCTCTTCCTACAAACATCTTCTTATCACTTCCATCCTTTCCTCTTCAAGCAAGCTTCCTCTTGCTTCCACCTTTCTCAACTTTCTCTTTGCCTTCTCTTGGTAGCAACCAGGTTCTTCCTAACTTGCACAACACATCACACAACCACACAACCACAAAACAAAAACCAATTTCCTTTTCTAGGAGCCTTCTAGCTCTGATACCACTTTGACGCAATACAGAGGAAGAAAAACAACTCAACTCACTTTGTTCTTGACAACAAATCAATTTACCAAACTAAAGCTTTCACTGAGACAAACAACTTACAATGCAATCTATTTTTCAAGGCACTTTTCCTTTACAAATCCTTGATTCAAAGCACTCCAACTAAGACATAAGACTCAAGCCACTTATTGGTTCAAAAAAAACCTGTAGGAAACATCAAATATATGGAATCAAACTCTTTTCTCAACACAAACTCTTAACCATGTGCATTTACAATGGTGACTTGTCCAAAATAGCAATTAGGCCTTTTAGGCCACTTCAACAGATCAATATCAATTACCCAAGCCAAAATATTTCTACCAATACCTCAAGAAAGTGTGATTATATCTACTCAAACATAACATACCTTCTCCCATCTTTTATTCATGATATTTTAACAAACTCTTAGATCGAACCTTCATTTTAGTCTTCAAAACAAGGCTATCATTAGACTGGTATGCAAGAATCAACCTTCAAATGATCACAAAACCTTTTAAGCTTCTCAAGCCCCATCAGGAAAAGGCTTAAATTACTCTACTACAACCTTTAGTATCACATTCATCAAGTAGAACATCATCAAAACACAAAAATAATCATTGTTCACTGTCAAATTCAAACTGTCATAACAGGACAGTAACAAATAGGATTCCAAAACCTTGTAAACTCTCCAACCCAATTCTTGCAATGGGTTCTTAACAAACCTAAACACCTTACAAAAACAATATCATTCAATATGGATTCAAAAACCATAGACAAAATTACAAAAGGGTATGCGATCACGATGGGCCAAAAAGGGCGATATGATGGGTATTTGTAGGGTATGTGGTCATGACTTTTTTTTACCCAAAATTAATGAAATGAAAAGGGTTTTAAATGAGATTCTTATCTTTCCACCAATATAAATTATGATTTAATTTTAATTTAATAAATAATTATTATTCATTTTCTATTTGAATTATGACTAAAGTCTGATTGATAGGTTGATTGAAAAACATCTATATCTTTCAAAGCGGTATCACATTTTTGAATCTGAAACATGAGTCACATTCTATGCTTTGTATACTAGAGGATTACAAAAAGAATTGAATTTCATGAAGTTTTTGAGAAATTAAGTGGTTAGGCGTCACGAGTTTTATATTTTTTAAAAGTTGTAAAAAATCATAATTAATTATTTACTTGGAAAAATTACAAAAAATATGCATCACATCGGGACATCTACATTTTTTTTCCACGAAATTTAAGTACTCTTGCATTGAAATTTCAAATTTTCACCAAATAGATTTTAAAATAAATAAATAAACCTAGTAGTTTAGAAAGTACATTCAATTTGCTACAAATTCTATTCTTACATATTTTTGAAATAATATAGATAAATTATTCAAATTTTATGTCAAGTTGCCTAACTCTGATGTTTTGAATTTTTGCCCTTAGGGCTTGTTTTTCCATGATGATCCCACATACCCAAAAACTTCACTGAACACCATTCTTTTACTAATTTGTTACATATTTTCAGACTTAGGCTTATTGGATTTGCTATCTCCCAACATAGATACTCTATCCCAAGGCTTTAAAATTTTGTTATTTAACCGATTAAAACTCACAATTCTATTATATATCCATTCCCATAAGCATTTATACAAACCCTAGGTGTAATTCCTTTTGTAAACTCTATTTGACAAACTGTGTACAAATTTCCAGTCCTAAATCTCAATTCTTCACCTTCTTAACTTTATATCTTTGCCCAAAATCATTAAAATGTGAAATAATATCCAAATAAGAATCCAATCACCAAAAACCAGGAGATATCACCGTGTACAAAGATGAGAAACACAATTTTAGAGATCTATGTTTACCCTAATGAGGGTTTTGATAGTCTTCACAAAAATTGCTATAACTATCTCAAAAATGGATCAAATTCCATTAAACAAGAGTTAAATGGAAAGTGATTGACCACTCATTCACTTACAATCAATTTGGCATAGATTCCTACCCATACAGGGCGGTACATACCAAGGAAATAGTTAATTTCTGAATAAAATATACAAAAATCAGTGTCTTTATTCATTCATATTCAGATATTCAAGTAGCCACCAGTTGAAAATGTATACGAAAGCCTTTTTAAAGGAATCCAAACTAACTTTACACCTTCCAACTAATTACTAACTACCTATTCACACCTAAAACCAAAGTGACCTTCCATATTCCAGGTGTTGCTTTGTTGCAACTTTTCATTTTTTTGCAAATTTTGACAACCTTTAACATCTTTTTACATTTTTGTTTACCAAAATGTGACATAATGACCTCCTAATGACTTAAATGACCCTTGAGAAATGTTTAAACATCAAAAATTGATCAACCTTCATGAATTTCCAAATGGAGGCATTATTTTGTCAAGGTGCTCCTGCACCAATGAGAGTGAAGTTATGATGGGATTTTAACTAATTTTGGAGAATCCAAATCCAAAGAGAGGATTACTCTAGCTATATCAAGAGAAATTACACTAGAAATAGAAAACATTATAAAGGTCATTGAAATTATAGTAAATGGGGCTATCTTTGCAACACCTGATGATGCCTCCAAAGTCTCATCCAAGACATCAAACAAATAAAGTGTAATAGGATCAATCGGAGGCTGGTGACATTAGAGGATGGAGGAATTTCCATGATCTCAAGTTAGATTCTCACTTTGACATGGTGCTTTGCATGAGAAGTCTTTTTCTTTCTTTCTTGTTTTTCCTTGTTGATGTTGATGGATTCCATGAATATATATTGTGAAGTCTGATTTTTTGATACAAGTAAGGGATTTGGTGTTGAACTCAATATGCATTATTGTCAAGAAATTTTATGAGATTGTGATTGAGAATATACCCTTATGATGCTCAGGAGACAACTTGATGTTTCCTTTTTTGTAGAGATCAATATAAATTATTATCGAATAATTTGAGAATTAGTGATTCGAAAGTTCAAGATAATGGTAGTCTAAACACTCAATAATTCTAATCAAAGATACACCCTTCTGAGGGTCACAAGGTATCTTGATGGAGTTCCATTTGATTTAGGATTTGTTTCTTCAAAGGAATATCTTCTCAAGAATGAATTCTATGGTTTTAGGGGTACATTTATAGGAACAATGTCATAACAGGGTGTAGAAACCTGCAATAACAAAGGATTAACAACAAACACTAATGATTTAGGAATGAAATGATATTGTATTCATATTATTCTTGACAATGAGATCAAACCCTCATTATAAAGAACGAGGATGAGCAAATACATGCCACAAGAATAGGTAATCACATGCCATGGATTGAGGAGAGAAATCCTCATTCTACAGTGGCGATGAGTTGCTCTTCTCTATGCAAGTGATAGGTTTCAAGAGGGATTGGAAACCTCTCAAGATACCTCAACATCCTTAACACCTCATGGGAAATGAGTCAAGGGTCAACTCCAACACCTAACTAGGCTTAAGTTAGCCTAACTAGAGTAGAATACACTCACACCCCACCTTAAGCATAGCTTAGGTGGGTATAGAAGAAATGGGTCCCAACTACTAGCCTAAAGAGGTACCCATGTACAAACAACTTTCTCAAAAGGCAGAGAAAAGGAGAAAACCTAGTGGGAACAAAAATCCTCTCCAAAAGAGAAATGAAACAAAAAAAATGTACAAGTGAAAGAAGAAGAAAGAGAGAAGGACTCAAGAACCCCCAAGAACTACTTCTATCACAAAAGTACAAGAGATATTCCCCCCATAGGAGAGAAAGAGAGAGACTAGAGATCACCCTCATAAGATGATGGATCCTATAGTCCTGAGTGATACTTGTTGAAGAACATTGAAATTGATCCAAAAAAAATGAAAACATGGCTTCCTTGTGAAAGAAGGAAAATTGTAGAAAGGTGCATAATATCTTCCAAAGTGAGAAGAACATAAGTCTTTGAATGTTGCACATAACTCAGAGACTACAATGAAATCTTTCGAAGCTGTAGTGAAACCACTATTGGAATCATAACAAAACTAGGAGATAGAGGAACACCATCCTCTAAGGTGATAATAGCATGTCTATCATCAAAACTATTTACCAACTCTATAAAATGGAACTCACTAAACAAGTCTGATATGCCTTCCAAGTAGTCATCCCAATCATCTGCACGAGTAACACATATATGTCGATCATGTTGTCCTGAATCACGAGAAACCAAGGATGATGGAACACTCAAAACTGACAAAGAAAGAGAAGAAGAAGATCTATAATATTAGTAGGTGTCAAAACCAATGAGGAGGATACAACTCCAAGGTTTAAAAAACCAAACTAAGTCTCCTTCTAAAGATTGAAGGTATTAGTGTCATCTATACTCATACCATCATCAAAGTTGGAAGAACGAAATCAAGAAAAATAATACACTCTAGAACCATGACCAACATGTCCTATAGTAATGATGGCCTTACTCTACAAATCTTTGATAATCACTGAAGTGGGTGTGAACTTATTTTTTTCCCTAAGACAGTATGTCTGATATGATAAATGGAAAGGAGATTGGTGGATAAAGATGGAACATAAAGTACATCATAAAATGTCCCTTCACCAAAATTCATGGATCCCTTTCCATAAGCTGTCCTATACGTGTTATTCCCCTTAAAAATTGGAGGGAATGAACATGGCTCAAATGTAGAAAATAAATCCTTAGAGGCAAACATGTGGTGTGAAGCCCCTCAATAGAGAAGCCACTTATGTGAAGTATGATGTGCTAAAGCAAGAAGTGCCATACCTCTACCTCTCTTTGATTTATTTGATGATGTAGATGCAACATTAGAAGAGCCACTTGCCTTAAGTTTGGACAATTCAAGTTGAGTTTGTTTAAGTAGATTCTTTAACTCATCTTGATCCTTTTTGAAGTATTTTCTTTCTTCATGTCCAAGCTTTTTACAATAAGTACAAGTATGCCTTTCCTTAAAAAATTTCCCTTTCCCTTTTGAGGAGGAAAATGGATTCTCTAATTTGGTGTCTTTAACATGATCCTTAGGTTGTTTATGTGACATAGATGGAGAAACCATTTGTTCATTTGCAATAAGAGCCTTTGGTCGAGATGTCTTCATTGTACCCATTTGAATTAACTATGATTGCTCTCGGATGAGTGATGTGGAAAATTCATCAAGACAACGTATTGTGAATTTGGCGCCCATAGCATCTTTAGTAGCATAAAATGTAGAAACAAATATAGAATAATCAGGACCGAGCTTGGCAAGTAGAGAAAGAATCAAATGTTCATCTTTCTTCTCAATACCACACTGCTTTAACTGAAGCCTTAAAGACTTAAGTTTTGTGAAGAGGTATTGGATACTATCAAAATTAGAAAGATTAAAACATATCAGCTCATTCTCTAATTGATAACTCCTAAGTATGTCTTGCTTACCAAACATGAGCTCAAGATGGGCCCAAACTTCCCATGGAGTGTTACAAGATTGAATGTGAAACAAGAGATCAGGAGATATAAACATGGAAAGAGTACCAAAAGACTCATCACATCTACTAAACCATTTCCTCTTTTTTGTAGTAGCACCTGGTTCAAGCTCTGTACTCATGGTGACTTGATACAACCCCAAATTCTTCAGAGTGATTTCCGTCTGGGTTTTCCACTCAAGAAAGTTTGAGGGAGTGAGAAGAGTTACATGAATTTTATCCATGAGATAAGAAATTATAGTACAAATTCCTTCAAGGAAAAGAAATGCCAAAAAATAGAGAGAAGAGGTGAATCACATCCCCAAATCAAGAGAAAAATTGCAATTACCAGAGATTGCAATGTACAATTAATCAAGATGAGGACTTGTGGTTTGAAATGGACAAAATCGCGTCTCCTAAATTGATCTGCAAAAGCTAAGATTAATGTTTGCCTACAATATGCAAAATTCTTGCAAACAAAATTCAAGGGCTCCAAATAGTTCGGTAGCTCCTTGCAAAGAGATTCACGGTCAAACTTGAACAAAATATTGCTAGGTTGTGAGAGGATAGTCGTGCAAAATAACATGCCTTTTGCACATAGATATCACGACTTGAAATGGGTGGTTCATGGCTTGAGGGTCAAAGAAATGCCTAAAGCCTCCAATGAAAGGAAATTTGTGCCTTTCACAGGAGAATTGTGTGCCCAGTAGAGGTATTTATCAACCTCAAATGAACATATTGCTACTGTAAACAATGAAATCCATTGCAAACAAAGAAAAATCAGTGCACATAGAGGAAAATCAGCCTCAGGTAGCTGAACCGTGGGATCAAATAGGAAAATTGAACCTCATGGATCTAAATCATTAGCTTGAGTAGGAAAAACTTGACCTCACAAATGCAGATCTTCCCTTCAAAATGCAAAAGATTCCTCCCACTACCTCCAATTGAGCCAATAAAGGTGGATCCAAACCTATAAAATATTATCAAACACAGGTCATTTGGAAAAGAAACAAAATGCAATTCAACGAATTCATCTTATGACCTCTTCAAATCCTAAACTGCTCTGTTACCATGTAGAAACCTACAAGAACAAAGGATTAACAACAAACACTAATGATTTCAAAATGCAATGATATTGTATTCAGGTTAGTCTTGACAATGAGCTCAAACCCTCATTATAAAGAATGAGGATGAGCAAATACATGCCATGGATTGAGGAGAGGACTCCTCATCGTACAGTGGTGGCAAGTTTCTCTTCTCTATGCAAGGGATATGTGTCAAGAGGGATTGGACACCTCTCAAGATACCTCAACATCCATGACACCTCATGGGAAATGATTCAAGGGTCAACTCCAGCTCCTAACTAGGCTTAAGTTAGCCTAACTAGAGTAGAATACACTAACATGGGGGAATGTTAGTGTATTATGTATTATTAGCAAGGGTGGTTGATGGTTGATTTGGTTATTACAGTTATTACAACTACATCCAAGAATTATATTTGCATCCACTTTGTATAAATATGATTGATGAATATCAAGTTATGTTGAGTATTTTACCCCCTTCAATCTCTTCTACTAATTTTTTAACTAGTTTATTATCTTATTTTGGTAATCAAATGGCTCATATATCTTCATACAATCATTTAAATAGGAAAAATAAAGTCATTAATAAGTTTTGGGAAGGGAGTTTATGTTGCTTCCCTTTAGATAATAAATCTCAATGGGCAGATTGGATATGACTACTAGAATGGTGGTATAATCCTTCCTTCCATTCTTAAAAAAAAAATCCCATATATGAGATGATATGGATATTGTTTCCTCCTATCATATTATCATTGAAGGTGACACACATAGTATAATTTGTAAAAGACCACTTGAATAATCAATAAAATACACTTTTAGGAATCAAGGAGAATTTTAAAATGGAATGAAGTAGAATTAAAATACATGCTAACCAAAACTATAGTGAAAAGAGTTTTGAAGTAGTCAATTAGGTTTTCTTGAGATTACAAACTTATAAGAAAAAACTCTTGAAGTAATAAGTAAATCATAATAAATTATCACCATCATAATATAGCCCATACTAATAGAAGATATGTATTGTAGCCTTTAATATTGGTTTAACCCCATAAAAAATATACATATAGATTTTTTATTTTCCCAATTAAAGAAAGTGATTTTTTGGTGGATCCCTACACAAAAAATATTACTAGAACTAGATGAAGAAGTAAGAATATTTTTTGTGTAGAGTGAATCCTATAGAAACGTAGAAGGAATTTTAGGATTAGGACAACCACTAAGGATCTCATTTAGTGGAAGAATTTACTAATCAAATATGCAATAAGGGAAGATTAACATTTTATGTGTAAAAATTGACAATTGATTAGAATTTAGATCAATACTTCTCTAGAGAGGGAGACATGATATTCCCTTAATCCTATAGTGTACATAGTATTATGAGTAGTGAATCTATTGCTAACTTAACTCTTAATCAATTTTTATGATCATGATTGTCATTGTTTTTTAGATATTGAGGTATGTAAGTTGGCCTCAATGACATCCAAGGCACAAGAAAGGCATATATAGGAGCTAGTGGTTGCTTTATTATTATCCTATTATAATTTTTGTTCTTATTGGCGAGTTTTGGAGGCTTTTGCATATGAAATGGCTTATTATTCTCAAGTATTATAAATTATATGTAGCATATTTCCTATTTTACACAATTTTTTTATTACAAAATGTACATAGGCCCATGTTATGAAATATTTAAGACTATATAGTTGGATAATGTAGGGAAGCTAAGGTAGTGGAACAACTTCCTACAATAATCTTGAGAGGAGAATATTGCAAAAAAATTATAGATCTTTAATAGTTACAAAAACTTAAATAGAAATAAACAAAAATATCATGCATACGACAACACAATGATTTACGTAGGAAAACTCTTTCGGGAGAAAAACCCCGCACTCAAAAAGTGACTCAATATATTATTTAGAAATCAAAAGATTACAATATACTTGTAGAGCAAGATTCTCATAGGAGCATCACCATCAGAGATCAAGAGACAACACGACCACTATCAGACTCTTAGAATACACGCATGTCTATATATATCCCAACTACTTATAACAAACTTTTTGGAACCTTCTAGAAATTAGGGTCTTACAAGGTCATTTTTCATTTGACTTGTTAACGAAAAAACCTTGATGTGTTAGAGGGAAAAAAACCTTGACATATCAGTGGGAAAAAACCTTGACGTGTTAGCGAGAAAAAACCTTGGCGTGTTAGTGGGAAAAAACCTTGACATGTCAACGAAAAAATTTTCGGGGTGATGCCCCAAACCCCATATCTTGTTACGAGTGTACAATATTTGCATGATCAATTGCCACATACCAACATCCATTCTATCAACAATAAATCGTATATAATTGCAAGGTTGAGACACATTTTCCCAACATATATTATAATGTTTGGAAGATATTAGTTCACTTCTTTCAAAATTTAAGTGGTTTTATGCCCAAAAAATTAAAAAGTTATGGTAAACATACATGTACTATTTCTTCTTCAAAAAAATTAGCATCTATAATAGTATCCCCATTATTTGATTGAGCATGGTCTTGAAAGGGATTTAGATTTAATGGCTTCATTTTTGTGAATAAATAAATGGTTGCCCCAAAATTTAAGTACATCCACATGAATCATGTTATTATATATAAATTTATTTCAAAACTTAAATATTATCATTGTAAGCCTTATAGATTTTACTTAACATCACATTGAAAATAAATCATATATCAGTACAAGAGAAAAAGACTCAAAGGTAGGAGGGAACCAAAAAAAAAACTATGCAAGGGTAGATACAATTGCACTAGAGTGGGACAAAACTAGATACAATCATGTTTGATGCTAGAGTAGACATAAAATATAAAATATTTATAAATATCATAGATTAGGTCTAACATAAAGATTTTAGAATTATTTGTCAAATACACTTATTCAATCCAATCAAACATGTTGGTAATTCACATCATTGAAGATGGAAGAGATCATAACCTTATATTTACTCAATACATCTAATTGTTACATTGATTATTTATTTTTTAGTAGGACTCAATATACCATCGCATTCCTTAGTAGGAGTTTATTTCTTTCCCTACATTTTTTATCCATTACCTTATTGTAAGGCTTGAACCTTCTAATTTTAAAAAAAAAATGATATAATTTTTAATTTCTCATAGCTTTAATTTTAATATAAATTTTGATTTTGATTACATAACTTCACTTCATTTAATAGTGCATTTTTCATATAATGAGGCATTGACAAGTCTTTCATCTTCCACTTTGAAGAAATCTCAAACTATAGCCAACAATTACCATGGATCAAAACGAATGTCCTCCTATTGAGGAATTATGAAACATTAGTTCACTTGAATTAAAAGGGTTCCTTTGACCATGAGGCATATCTTACTACTATGGAAAAAGGGATATTTCTAATACAAATCATATGCTTAGGGAGGATGTTGGAAACCTTGACTATAATACTAATTCTTTAGGCCTAGATAATTCCCTTCTTAATATTCTCATGTATAAATCTTATGGAATGAAAGTCCATAAAAATATAGGTAAAAATAAAATATGCTCAATCTATCTTCATAATATTTCAATTTCTCCTCAATTATAAGATTCATCATCCCTCACTACCTCCCAAACACAACACCTCGCATTTTACCTTCCACATTATATTTCTCAACTTTCAACTATTTTCCTATAAACTATGCAAAAGCATTGCCCATCTTGCTCTAGCACTTTTCTCCTCCTTTGACCTACTTACAATATACAAATAACCTTCTTATGTTCCCTCATAATCTTCATCACTTTCAGTGAAACTCATCCATTCACTCCATCTCAACTTATTACTACACATATTCCTGCCCCTACCTCCAAGATCACTCAATCCACCCTTGACACTATTATGAAGGGACTTGATGATGTTCAAATTAGATTGAGCACCTTCCCTTTAAATACAATGAAGGAAATTGCTAATGAAATTCTGAATAATCCTTATTCTTGTGACATATTAGCATATCCACTTCTCATGGGCAATATGGCACGGTTAACGCTGTTAAACTCAGACCTATTAAAGCTTCCAAACATATAAGGCATAATTAAATAATAAATATGCTGATACAATTAAATCCTAAATAAATAAGTCGAGATCGATAAGTGAGTTGGGATTGCTTGTCTATTTTGTTACGATTAGAAGTTTAATCTTTTCTGAATCTATATCTTCAAATCAATAGTTTTCATCAGACATACATTCTGTTCATGGTATACAAACAGACTTTAATCATTTACGGTTTTGAAAAACTGTTGGTTTGTATGTGATCTCTACAACTTTTTGTCTTTCCCAAAATCTCTGTGGAACTCACTGACAACACATTAAAATATTTGTTTCTGTAGCAACATACCAGAAGTACTTTTACTTGAAAGCTTCGGCTCGAGCGGTCTTTTGAAGACAATTATTCACTGTTAACTGAGATCACCAAGAATTAGTAATCATTATGGAAATAGCATACCTTCAAATTTGCCGTACTTTATGAAAGAAAACGCTTTTTATCCACAATCAGATGCATTTTGGTGGCAAACAGACTGTAATCTGGGAAAATACATTCCAGACTACCTATTTTACACTCTAGTATCTTACAGATTTACACTAAATCATTACACCCGGTTATGGGACTGCTTTTTCCCGCCATAGAAGCCAAACGGCTCCTCCGCCTTCCTCTTCCTTTCACAAACATTGCATTGCTCATCCACTTTACTAGGTGGAAAAAGATTCAAAGTGGTGGGGGGAGAGGATTGGCTTAGATTGGCACCAAACAGCATAACACCAGAAGAGGACGAAGAAGAAACAGAACATTCCCTCACAATGCTCTGAGAATGCAGAAGCGACTGATTAGCGTCATGTGACGCTGATTTCTGTAAACAATAGACAGGAGAGATTTTTAGGGTTTCCCAAGGAAGCGAACTGTGGACAAACTGTAACCTAACGGCGGTCTGGTGAACCGGCGGCGGGGAGGAAAACATCGGCACTGACTGGCGGGAACGTGCGAGTAGGCCAAGGAATTGCGAGGAATGAAGATAAGCACCGGGTGCTGCCGGTTTGTGGGCGTCCGTATGAAAATCAGTAGACGTCCTTCGGCAGAAGCTGATGTAAAGCTGCCCAGAGGTGACAGTGGTCCGCTCGAATCTAACGACATCCCCGGCCTCCAGCCGTTTCTCCTTCACGAAGCAGTTCCAGCCTTTCGTGAAAACGTAGCTCTGGCTGCTGTTCCAGTACGAGTACCGGAACCGCCATGTTTTTCCTGTGGAATCCTGGAATTGAAGCAGAAGGCCTTTCCCATTGGAGCTGTCGCCGAGAGGGAAACATTTCTCGGCGTGCTGCTTTGGAATCACAAGCCGGTTCAGCTTCCCCACGTCACTGGGCGTAACGTTCTTGTCGAACAGGTGTTCACGAGGGGAATCTCTGCCCGCTTCCGAGGGACTCAATCCGGCCAACTTGGTGTCGTCGGAAAGAGATGAAGAATCCCTTCCATTTGCGCTGCTTTCCGTGATCGACTGCAGGCGCTCGTCTTCGTAAGTGTGCTTCCGGAGCATGTCAACTATTTCTGATTTGGAGTGGCGGAGGAGGAAAATGGCCTCTGGATCCGCCTTGTCGAGAGAGGCGAAGTTGGTGATGGCGTCACGGCCGCGGAATTTGAAGGCGGCGGTATCGTATGCACGG
This sequence comes from Sequoia sempervirens, assembly GCA_007258455.2. Classification (NCBI taxonomy): domain Eukaryota; kingdom Viridiplantae; phylum Streptophyta; class Pinopsida; order Cupressales; family Cupressaceae; genus Sequoia; species Sequoia sempervirens. The sequence continues at coordinate 20,201 of VDFB02139807.1, read as the reverse complement.
GCGGCGTTTTCTTCCGTGTTGAATGTGCCGAGCCACACCCGCTGGTGTTTCTCGTAAATCTGGGCACCCCAGCGGCCGTTGCGCTGCGGAACGACGCCCTTGTATTTTGACGACGGGAGCTTCCCCATTTCCGTCCGCTTAGAGACCTCCTCCACACGGATGTTCTTGTTGCTATTTTCTGTGTCAGCCGAAAGCCCGCTGATTCCGCTGCCCATGCGTTGCAGCGCACATGAATTATGTAGCGGAGTAGCGTTCGTAGAATTCATACTAGACGATGGGCCGTTACAGTCCTCATTGATGCAGTCACTTCTGCCCTCGTCTTGCTCCGCGCAGCCTTTTTCATCAACTACACAATAATTTCCATCGTATCTGGAATTTAATGAGCTGTCAATCTCTCCCACGGAAGAGCAGCTGCTAAAACTATGTCCCACGCCCGGCCTGAATATCACGTTCGTAACCCATCCCTGAATACAAAAAAACACCAAACATCAATTCAATAAACAGGAATTTTCTAGAGTTATGCATAGATTTTTCCATTTTATTGTGTAACATTTATGATGTGATTTTTTAAGATCATATTCTACGATCTATCATTAGAATGAGATAGAGCTAGAGATTTTCTAGTTCTAGATTTTTAGATTTGATTGTGTATCATTTTTTGATAAACTTTGAGATCATAGTCCATGATCTCTCATGAGGGTGAGATAGAGCTCGAAAATAACCCATCATTACGATGAAATAGAGCTAGAGATTGGTGGATCATGGAATATGAACCAAGACAAATTTCTAACTCTTTCTCATCTTGATGATGGATTATGAAATATGATCTGAAACACCAGGATGAAATAAAGCTAGAGATTGATAGATCATGAAATAAGATCCAAAATGAATCTCTAACTCTATCTCATCTTAATAATAAATCATGAAATATGACCAATAGCTAATCAATTGAATTATTTTCATAGCATTTAACATCAAAACTTGAAAAAAGAAAAAAAGAAAAATCTGACGCAATTACCAAATATACAGTATGAGTTATAAAGATCTCAGTCATTCACACACCTTGAAAAGGGGAAGCGGAACGCACGAGGCCACACCGCCTATGAACATATTCTCTTTCTGAGGTATAAGACAGACCAACGCTCTTTCAAATTACAAACAGTGTTAAGTGTTAATTTATGTAGCTTGGATAGGTGTCTCCATTCCCAATAAATGTTTATTTAATTATTTAATTATTTTCTAGAGACTTCTAGAAAAGAGTAGATACACTTGAGAAAGACTTGCAGTGGCGCAGTGATAGCGTTGGGAATAGTCGCTGTGGAATTTCAGCAGGAGAAATTGAGGGAATAATTTTCGGAGAAGAATATTGCCGAAGCTCTGTAGTAAAAAACAAGCAGTCTACTGAAATTGAGGGAATAATTTTCGGAGAAGAATATTGCCGGAGCTCTGCAGTAAAAGACAAGCAGTTTATGTATCTCTTTATTTGCTGAAGTTTAATAAAATTCCTCATCTACAATAGTGGTTTTCCCTTCGGAATTTTTCCATCGACAATTTATCCAAAAATATTGTGTTCATTATTGTGCATGTTTTCTTCTCTATTCTTTGAGTTTATTTGTGAAGTTGAAGTTGTGTTATTTTTCAATATTTATTGTGAATTAATTTTCCGAAATCAAATAATTTATATATTAGATAGGAGATTAATAATTAGCAATAGAATTTTCGAAGACAACCCCTCACCCTAATTGATACTGTCAAAGCTTTAGATTGAGCTAATAGATATTAGCTATGTGTACGCTAATATGCACAGAAACTAGTCCAATGATGAATTCAACTCAATACGTACATATCGCCCGATATCATGGGGCAATCAACTAAATGGGTATATATAAAAAAAAACAGCCGGAAATATCTAACCACCCTCTCTCGCCTCACCATGGTCCGGGGAACTCCAACCAAGCATTAGATCTTTGTATTAATTAAATCAAGAGTTAAGAGGTCAACACCAAAATCCGCCCACGGTACTGCAATTCAGGGTAGCAAAATTGAAACATTGTATGTAGCCTTGTAACACAATGTACGAATCCAGAGACAGTCTCCTACACCTTGTAGGATATGTGGAGCCTACATTAATGACTTGAAAACCGATGACGAGCATAATTTAACATGTTCCTTTCGAGACATGGCAGCTGGCGAGGGCCTGTCCACTTGGAGAGCCTGTACCCAGCTCATCGTTTTGACTGTTCCTTGCTGCTGGATTTTTTTATTTGTTTTTGGTATTGAAACCTGGCGGCCCAAACTACTAGTGCATTGCACCTAGGCTTTTTTGATGATTACGACACTGGTATAGTATTATTGAGCTTGTACGTCAGACGCTGTTTGCTTTGCTATTTTTAACTTATTCCTTTATCCTTAAGATTTCAATTTTCCAATTTCAGTAATCACTGTTAAAGATTGTTAAAATCCCACCTTGTGGGAGATTCCTGTATTGTAAATCCAATGTAGGCCCCTTGAACATATAACCCTCGTGGTAAGTTTGTCCACCTCACTAGCATATCGTGGGTTATTTTGATGCCTAAATTTTGTCGTTATTGCTTTCTTAGCCATCCAAAATATCCTAATTTCAAAAAAGGTTCCTAAAAGTGGAAATATTTTTTCTTCATCAATTTACTGCTCTATTCCGATATGGGTGGATTCGAAAAAGTATTCTATTTTTCTAAAATTTCATTCTTTTATTGACATTTGCTTGGTTGTTTCAATTCAAAAACATTCTAGACGCTTAACTAATCTAGTCATAACTAATCTAGTCATAACTATTTGATTTATTCTAGGCAAGCTTATTGAAATAGCTGAACAGAAGTGAAAATATTTTCATGATCATTCATAATCATCCTCCGTAGTTGTCGCATGCGCAAAATTGTCACACCAACATTATAGGGCTGCAAATCTTTAACTACTTTAATACATTATATCAAAACATATTTTCTAAGGGCGTAATAAATACAAACTACTTTTCTCCCACTTTTCAAAATAGAAAGGCATTATAATATCTAGTGCAAATGTCAATAATAGTTAACTTCTACATCTAGACATATAAAGGATTTGATTACAATGATACGCCACATTCTCAAACCTAAAAGAAACTTTTATTCTTATACAAACACTTACTCCTAGAAAGAACCTATCACATATGAAAATAATTTTATTATTATTAGGACAACACCATCTTACCAAGTGTCATTTCTAGAACTTCAATTTTCCATTTGATTTTGGCTCTCAATTTTGTGAGCATAATACTTTCACAGCTATTGTTTTGATTATCATCACTATTCTTGTAATTGATCTCTTCTCAAGATACTCCTTGCCTTCTGCTATTTAACTATTTTAGTTTTTCCTTGCAATTTTATATTCATAAGGCCTAGTTCAATTTTCATCATTTTGAGCCCTTGATAAATTTTAATCTAACAACCTCTATATCCTTAGGAGAAGTCAAAATATGTTGTTAGCAAAGTGATAAGCCAACTATATGTTGATGCTTTGATCTAATACCTCATACACTACAAAAAAATTATTAGCTTGAAATCTAAATATTATTCTTCTATTAGCCAAAGGTTCCATGTCACCCAATTATAGGTACAATTCCTATATTCTTAGATGAAAATAATCCCATGAGAAATAAAAACATCAAGGGGAATTTTACAACATTCTACAATTTCAAATAGTTTTCAAAACTAAAAAGTGTTAGCATGTGTCATCCCTTTAATCTCTTTAATTTCTAGCACCTAACATACATCTAAAGGGTTTCTAGTAGTGCTATATTTTCCTTTATGCCACTACTTGGTAGATTGAGCAATTATTAGTATTATGGAAGGACCCTCCCTTTCTACATAATGGTCATAAATAGATAAAGTAAATAGTTAGACATCATAAAGCTTACATGATATGTTCATGCATCACTAGAGAGTTTTTAGTCTTGCAATTTATCTTCATTATTCCATTAGCTAAAATATTTTAGCTTTTCTAAATAATTGGACCCATCACAATAAAAAATATACTTAATGATCACACTCTAGTACATAATTAGATTACACTTCATTTAGAGGCTATGGTGATATTATCATGATCATTATGTTGTAATGGTTGATATATCTACATCAACAAAGTGTAATCTCATCTAGTTCTTCTTTGTATTATTCTCCATACAATAATATATAAAAAAATAAAATTAATTATCTATGGGTGTGGTCACCATATTTTTGAAATTCAAGTAATCCTTTAGAGATCATGTTACAACATTCAAGATATATTCAAAATCTTGTCTCTCAAGCATGTGACTCAATAAATCTTAAAGACTTGGGCCAAAATCTATGGATAACTAATGTTGACAAAGGTGATGGGTTGGAATGATGATCATATTATAGCATGAATTGGCCAATGGTATTTTGATTATAGTGGAACCTTGGTTGATTGGATGCGAGTTTGAATTCCCCCCATGATATTTTTCACTAACTGACATATGGTGCATAGAGCCAGCATAAAAGAAACAATAATGTAGCATTTAATTCATTACCTAGTTGAGGAGGAATAGCTTAAGTAGAGAGCGGAAAGAAAAAATAAAAGGATTTACTTCTTAATAGGTTGAGAAGGTTTTTTTTATTTACATAGAAATATATGGAAAATGATACCATCTTATTAAAAAAAAAGATTCTTTATCTTACTTTAAGATTCAAAGTGAGCAGTCTAGTAATAAGGAAGAAGCCAACTATGTAACATACTCCTGCACTCAATCCCACCAATCCATCTCCATATTTCAACCCTCTTCTCCTTATTACACAAATCATAAAAACTTAGGCCAAAATCTATGGATAAATTGTAATATTGATAGAGGTGATGGGTAGGAATTATGATCATATTGTAGCATGAATGGACTAATGATCATATTATTCTTCCATTGGCCAAAGGTTCCATGTCACCAAATGACAAGTATAATTCCTATTTGCTTGGATGAAAATAATCCTATGAGAAATACAAATGTCAAGGGGAATTTTACAAAATTCTATAATTTCAAATAGTTGTCAAAACTAAAAAGTGGTAGAATGTGCTATCCCTCTATTGTCTTTCATTTCTAGCACCTAGCACATGTCTAAAGGGTTTATAGTAGTGTTATTTTTTTCCTTCATTTCACTACTCGATAGAAAGTATAATTATTAGTATTATGGAAGGCCCCTCCTTTCTACATATATGGTCATAAATAGATAAAGTAAATAGTTATGAGATCGTCAAGGTTACACGACATGCTCGTGCATCAATAAAGAGTTGTTAGTCTTTTAATTTATGTTAATTATTTCATTAGATAAAATTATTTATCTAAACCAAAGGAAATAGGGTTCCACCTTTTAGGAGATGGAACTAAAGACCTATTTCACTCTTAGTTCATTAGGGAACCCTAGAGACTTCAACTTAATGATTCAATTGAGGGAAGGAGACACAAGGGGAGTGGTTTCCTTATGTGTGATTAAAAGGGGGTTTGACCATTAAAATGAAGCTTCAAAGGAGAAATGCAAACAATCATGCACTAAACGGTAGAAAATTAAAACATGAAATCAGATTACTAAATAAAGAGCAAGAAAAAAGTACTTGGAGGATAGGATATGTCTAAACAAGATCTAAAAACCCAAAAAAAATTTGCTTCTGAAGTGTATTGGGACTCACATGTCAGACTAGGCAATTTGGTCCTAGTACAAGAATCTGGGTAGAATCTAGAATCTTCAAATGGAAAATCAAGATCTATAGAAAACTGGTGAAAAGAGGTATACTGGGACTCTTACACCTAGAGGGGCAATTTAGTCCCAGTACTAGGGTTTGACTGAAACTTTTGGAGCCTCAAGTGATATTTTGTAGCTTTCATCTTGTCTAATCTCCTAGTTGGAAAGTCTAAATTACAATCTATATGCGAGTTCTTGTGAAGATGAAAAGTTCTTGACAACTTTGACAACTTTCGTCAATCTTGCAACTTTGTCTTCAAAGGATTTTCAACCTCCAAATCACCTAGATATGCAATCAAACATGAAGAGGGAAAAATGTTGTTGTGTTAGGGAATAGGGGTTTACCTTAGTCAAACATTGTTTTGGTAATTAAACCTTGACATGAAATGAAAGAACATGAAGGAATGATGATTGAACAATATGCAAAGTTGCAACTCACCAAACCCTTGAAATAAAGGCTACAAACTAGTGTGAAATGGATCCAATGGATGTGGATCTTGACTCTTGATCTTGATATGAGATAATGCCTTTGAATGCTTGCTTGAATCATGAAAACCTATATCACAAATGTTAGCTCAAAAACACACATGATGCATGATGACTTTGACATGATGCTTGAATCTTGAATGCTACTCCAAATCCTTAATAATTTGATCTTGAATGCTCTTGTAAAATTCTCACTTGAATTTGCTACATGACTTGTAAACTTGCTTGGAAAAAATATGTGAAATGACCTTGTATTTATATTTGTTTATGCCAAATTTCCTGAAATTACAACACTACAAGTCAACATCAAATCTAGGAGAAGAAAATCCCACCAAGAATTTGACTTAAAATAGTTCCTAGTTAAAGTGGGATTCATACGCCAGTTGGGGCATAAGAGTCCCAGTGTCTTAAACATGGGACATAAACTCCAAGAAGTGTTAAATTCAATGCAATATTTAAAATCAGGTCCCATGACCCAAGTGAGACCCATATGCTCAAGGTGGTGTATTAGTCCCAAATCATTAGATTTGGAACACAACCTCAAACATTCAATAATGATTTTCCACTTGTTAAATATCAAGATTAACCTTAGAAAAATGCATTAATTAAGGCTTGTGGATGTAAAATAGGACTAAATAAGGCATAAAGAAGCCTAGTTTTAGTAAGGAGGGCCCAAACAAGTGTGAAAATGTAAAGGGATACATTTTTGTACACTACATTTATCCCCCACTTTAGTGAGAGGAGGAACCTGCTTCAAACTCACACTAAAGTAGACAAATATGCATCAAGAGGGGTCCAAGTGAACCAATGCTAATGAGATAGGACAACAATGATGATCAAGAGGGATGATCAAGGCCGCATGATCAAGATCCTATGGAAAACCAATATAGGCACAAAATAACATGCATAAGAATGATGTATGAAGCAACAAAAAGGCACAAGCATACACTACCAAAGACATAAAGAAGAAAGAAAAAGAGGGTGGATCAAGCTTTGACAGTCTATCAAACATGATGTGGACCAAGTCTAACTTGTTTCTCCAAAAAAAAATGTTTACAAGTGGAACGCAATGTCCACTATGCAAACACAATTCACACTCACAAGGGTTAGTGGAACCTCAGGCCGCCTACTAGGTGAGCCCACATAGACACATATGCACGTAGTCGGTATGTGCTCACACAAACAAGCAAGTGGCTATGGGAAATTCATGCTTAGGTTAGCTCCCATATGATAACCATACCAAAGCTATACCTCCTGATAACTTTGATAAGCCACCACACAACATGAACATCAAGATTCATGAGGCAAACAAAACTTTGTATGATAACACCCATGAACAAACTGGATGGCTCCATAGGCAAGCAAAGTGTGTTATGCAAGGTGGCCATATAAAAATTATTGTAAATGTAAAATAGTCTAAGGTATGTTCAAAGGGGTTTTGCTTAATTCATGTAAGGTATTAACATAGGGAACATCATGCCTAATGTTTCCAAGAGAGGACCAATTGAAGAATACAAGATTCACAACTTACGTGATGCAATGTGTCACATCAAGCCACTAAGAGGAATATGATATGCTAAGAGAGATCACACTCTTGAAGGACATCACACCCATTGCCATCACCAAGAGAAAGATGCATCACATGAAGTAAAAAGACCACACAATGAAACATGAGTTGTAAAATGCAAAAGAATAATGCCAATGTATGCCCCCACTTTAAAGAAATTACTAAACACCATGCTATGAGCAATTACTTTAAAGTAGAAAATGATATTTATGCTAACAATAAAGAGGACATGAGATCTTATTTGGAAATCCCTATGCCAAGTCATATGTTTCCAAATAAAGCTACGTCATAAAAAGGGGGTGCTCCTAAAATGAAATCCCAAAATCACATAAGGGATCCATGGATTCGAGGTCAATATGTCTTTGCTACAATATTTTTAGAGAGCTTGGAAATGACATCATTCCCCAAATACTCATGGAACAAGGAAGAATGACACAAAGAGAGAAAGAAAAAGAAAAGCTTTTGGGTTAACATGGAAGAAACCTAAATGTATCAATGTCTTGAATCATCCCCAAAAGGAAAACTCAAAACAAAGAAATGATAAAAATTTTATGAAATAGAGAAGAATGTATATACAAATAAAGGAGTGTCACAAAGAGAGAGATATACATCAAACATAACAGTATGGGGGGATCACATTATGCACATGCAATCAAACACATAACGTGAAAAAGAAAATAAACGCAAGACTAGTAAGGCACATGCGAGTCAATCTATAGCAAGTCATCTACATCCCAATCTTATTCATCGTATATAGAAGGAAAACAACTAGCCATAATGACAACAACAAGTGTGGTACTAGGAGCATCACCAAGTTCAACACTCTTCTTAGGAGAATTTCCATGTAAGCACATAGAAGAGGAAAATAATTAATTCAATTCATTATGCAATTCTTCCTTAGTTTTAGCAATCTCATCATCATCATCTAGGTTAATCACAATGGGAGGTCGAATGATAATGTGTAAAGAAGGTGTTAGTCCTAGTTATGGTTGCAATATAGGATCTTTTTGTTGCAATGAGGAGGGAGACTCCTCATGTATTGCTTCACTTTTGTTTGGATGTTGATTTTTGTTGTTGTTTTGTTTGTTTAACCTTCAAGAAATATCACGACGTCTATGCCTATGCTCTCTAGGATTTCTATTTATTTTTGTATGATTTTCAATTTTTGTTTTTGTAGGAGCGGGTTTATCAAAAATAGGTTTATTTTCTTCCCTTAGAGGAGGAATAGAAGGAACCATGGGAGGATGTTCAACCACTTTCTCTTTAGCTTTGTAATTTTTTTTTTTAATCTTAGGAGGCATGACCGGATAGTTTTGGTTGTCTCTTGGTCATTTTTAGGAGATAGGCAAAGGATTAGTCTTGGGTACTTGGAAGGTATTTTGGTTCTATCATGGTTTCGTCAAGGATAGGAGGCTCAATCATGGGTTGAGGCATGTTTCAAAGGGATAATTCTGCTATGCGTTTTTCCTTAAACTTTTGATAGGATTTGAAAAAGAAGTCTTCATGAGGTTTTATAGGTTCAATAGGTTCGGGCAAAAATAAATCCAATGAAAAATTCCCATGGAAAGACAAAATATTAAAGCAACTATGGTGTATAGTAAATATGTCATTGTCAAAGGGAAACTTTAAACATTTATGCACGACCAATGAGACAACTTCCATGGAGTGTAGCCATGGATAACCAAGCTTCACATGGAATTGATCTGACATTGGGATGATGGGGAATGAGACATTAAATTGTTTCGTTCCAACTTTTAAAGGAAGGATGATCAAACCTATCATATTGAAAGAAAAAAATTTATGCATTTTTATCCATGCTTTTAGTTTATCATATGTACATCTTGATAGAGTTCATGCACAAGTAAGAATTTTTTAGTGATCACATTCTCTCCATGGAAGAGATCAATTAACATCCCATTAGTGGGCATGTCATTGATTCAACTGACTATGTAAATAGGACCATCAAGTGCATGTTTAAGTATGTATTTTTGTGAGAGAGCGATATCAAGAGACATTTTAGTTTGGCCCTTATGAGGTTGAATTTCGATCGATCCAGCCATACTATCCATAGGACTTTTTTCATCATCTGTGTCAAAATTCATCACATCGTTATTCTTAGTTTCACTAGCTTTGAAAAATGAAATATTATGATTTGGCATAGGGTTGGTAAAGATTTGCAAGTTTTGGTTGAGAGGAGCAATAGACTTATTGCATTGATCATTGATACCTCCAATTTGAATATGATTAGAATCAATGATGTCTTGCACAAGATGTTTAAGACGCTAACAGTGTTTTGTATCATGTCCATTTTGACGGTGAAAATGGCAATAGGAATTTGATCTAAAGTTTGGAGGTAATGGATTATTAGTATCATGAGTTCTAACGAGATGTAAGGAAATCAAGTTCTTTTCTAGAATTTGTAACATGGTGTTATGGAGGGTATCAGGTAAGGGAGTAAATTGTTTAGTCAGATCTCCAAATGTAAAAGGATTTGTCTTCTTTATAGCAGCCACTTGGGTATCAACATGATGGGTTGGTTGGATGGAATTTAGTTGAAAAAATCCTTTCTTTTGTTTCCTAAAAGGTTGGTAATTTTTTTGAGTTGTGGATTAAATTTTTTTTAGGATGGCTAGAGGTTGGGTTTGTTTCATGACTATTAACTGAGTTTTGATAATCACGAAGGGTGGTACACAAGTGTAGGAAGGAAGGAAATTTCATCATTCCAAGCTTATATTGTATCTTAGTTTGTAAATTCTCAATGAACATTCATTGAAGGTGAGGATCAAAAATCTTTATGTCGATTTGGGAATAAAGCAATTGGTAGCGTGAAATGAAATCAGTAAGCTTTTCATCATCCTTTTGCTTACATCTCATCAAATAAGCTAATGTCATCTTAGGAGTCATGCAATTGGAAATGGTTGATAAAGGCCTCAACAATTCTATTGAATGAACAAATTGATTTATTCGGTAATGAGGAGAACGATTCTAAGGCAGTATCTTTCAAGGACCTAGAGAAAAAACTTAGCTAAGAGCTTATCTTCAAGGATGAAATCACTACATAAGGTGGTGTAAGCAAAAACATGGTTAGAAGGATCTCCTTTCCTTCCATATTTTTCAAACCTAGGAATATCTATACCTTGTGGTGTTGGCATTCTTAATATCTCCAAGGATAAGGGATTTCTTTTGACATAGTATGAAGGTTGGCCATTTTAATTTTGGTTGATGGTGGATTTTTTTTTCAAGGGATGAAACATTTTGTAAAAGTTGGTTAAGGATGGCATCATTGGTTGTGTTTTGAGATGGAGGTGAATATGTTGGAGGTGTATATGTGTTTGAAGGGGAAGTGAATGGAACACTTATGGGAGGTAAAGTGGTAGGAGATATGACATGAGATGCCACAAAGGTATAAGGATTGCTAGTAGAAATACCCAAGGTAGGAATGACATTACTAGTAGGTTGCATCGTTGTGGTAACTTGAGGGTTGGTATAGGTAGGAATAGAGGAAATGGATGTAGGAAGAGGAATTTTTGTTCCTGCTTGACTTTGAGCATTGTTCAAAGTTTGAGCATGCACAACAAGTCATTGAGTTAACATGTTTGCCAAAATCTAAGCTAAGTTGCATGCAATATCTATTCCTTTTTCACTTCCAATCATTTAATGTATGTTATCTATTTTAGGAATAGTAGTGTTGGAAATTTTTTCTATACTTGCTAGGTTTTATAGGTTTTCCAATTCTTCATGGATTTGGATTATGTTTTCTTAAGGGACACTAGCAACCATTTTTTCAACAATTGGCATACTACTTGAAGGTAAAGAGATGTGAAGGGTATGGTCCATACCTAGTGAACTAGTGTCAATAATATGAGTGAAAGAGCTAGATAACCCAAGATCCATGATGAGTGTGTTATTGTGGGATGACATGAGTCTCGAACTACATCTCACTATAGTATTAGCAATAGGATACGAAGTTGTAAAGCTTGTGCAAAGGAAAATCAATGAATGCATGATAAATGCAATGGACACAAGATAAATGATATACTTTAATTCTAATTCTTATGTTTAAAAAATAACTTAAAATAAAACCAAATTAAGTGAAATCTAATGAAATGAATGAAATAGAAAATCAATAGATTGAAACAAAGATCTGATAACAAAAACCTGAAGCATAGAAATAAAGTTTTTAATGTTGTAAAATGCAAATTCAGGTATGATACATGACTAAATCACACAGATGGGAAAATGAGTCCTAGTTAGGGTTTTTGGAAGGTTCAAATACTAAAAAATAAACACCATAGAATTCCTATAAATCTGGAAAAACCAACTGTACATGGACTAAATTGACTAGGTGGGAAAATGAGTCCTAGATTAGGGTTTTTAAGCCAAACTCAACAAATTTTGAGTTGATATTAAGGTTTCTAGATTGTATGCTCAAATTACTATTACAATTATAGTTTTCTAGTGAAATTCAATGATGCAAGATGCAAAAACGCAACCTATATGCACTTTTCCACTAATGCAAGATTTAGAAGCCCTAAATGCAATTTAACTAATGTAAAGTTAACCTAGATCTAAGAATTATAATGTTCTCCAAATCAGAAACATGGAAGTTTCCAAAAGTCAGGTTCACCAAAATCAACCAAAGGAAATAGGGTTCCACCTTTTAGGAGATGGAACTAAGGACCTATTTCACTCTTAGTTCATTAGGAAACCCTAGAGACTTCAACCCAATGATTCAATTGAGAGAAGAAGACACAAGGGGAGTGGTTTCCTTAGGTGTGATTAAAAGGGGGGTTTTCCATTACCCAAAATAGGGGACGATGCCTCTCCAACAATAGCCATCCTATCCTTGAGGATAGTAGAAGGGGAATCAAGCTTAACTTTCCTTGGCATGTCTACAACCTTATCCTCACTACAAGTTTCGTAGTCCTTCTGGATAGGACCCGAGGCCCCTTTATCCATCATACCCACCACATGAGGTTGTTAAAACACTTCCATGGAAGCCTAAGAGTCTAGAACATAATCTGTATCCTCCTCCATTTCAGACTCCACATCCGAGACTTTAGAATTCTTTTTCTCTTTCACAATGACTAGCTCATATTCAAAGGCAGTATCATAAGATTTCCTCAGCCAACTTCTTTTGCTTACCCTTAGGAGTGATCGCCAGTGGCTTAGAGACCTAAAAGGATTTTAAATTATCCAAGATTAACAAAATAAGGCCCACATGAAACACCAAATTTTTAGGGTTCTTTTTATGGTCCTTCAAACCACACTCTAGAGAGGCTAGGAGATAAAAAGGAAAATAAATTTTATTTTTATTGTGAAAATGGTTAAGGAGAACAAAATGGTAGATATTAACAAGAAAAAAATGACATTCAAGAGTTATATAACTCATTAATTCCTCTGCTACATCCCCCAGGAGAGATTTAAGTGATTTTCGTTGGTACCCTCCACTCTTTTCCATCTTCAAATCTTTCTCTTTAGTTCCCTTGAAAAAATTATCCATGGTAGCCTTAGATTCTTTCTTGTCCTTGTACACCTTCATCCCTTTTGTAGAGAGCCCATTAATATTAGAAATAAAATCCTTAGTGACATCAAACTCAGTACCTCCCAGTCTCAAAACCCTATTGTTCCAGCCCTTGGCAAACAAGGCCATAGCCTACGGGTTGTTACCATGCAACCTTTCTAGATAAGGTGTAAGCTCACTTTTCTCCAGGATAGCCCACACCTATTTTTTTTTCTTAGCAACATCATATGAGAATGGTTATGCATGATTTCTATCACCTCCCATGGCACTTGGTTTAGCAGAACTTAGAAGTTTTAGGAACTTGCAGACAATAAGAAGAATTCTCAAGAAGGAGAGCCAAAAAGTGCCCAAAATCCATGTGGCAACGGTATTATGGAAGAGGGGAATTATGAACCTAGGGCACTGTCCCATACATAGATCAAAGGAAGTACCATCAGCACACTCAAAATCTAACTCCCCATTACACCATATAATTCTCTACCACGTGAAGATAGTCATACGAGCCCTCATCATAATGAGGTGAACATCCAAGTTAGCAATTTTGGATATTATGATTTGAACAAGTAGTGGCCTCCAAGGGGAGGGGATCGTTAACATCCCACTCCCTAGAAACCTTCACACCAAGGTTAGCGAAAACATTATCTAACCCATTTCCTTCCCTAAATATATGAGAAATATAATACTCATCAAAGGACTTTAGGATATCAATAGCATCCCTAATGATAGAATCAATACTCCAAGTAGCAATTGAAGACCCCTTGAGGTTATTAATAATATTGAGAGAATCCCCCTCGAGCTACACCTTCTTATACCCTCTAGAATGAGCCCTCTTCAACCCATGATAGGCTACAATTGCTTCCACAATGTGGTTCATTTGGGTTCCCAAATTGCCTTACTTTGTTGCTAATCATTGCCTAAGTCCCTTTTTGTCCTCAGTTTTAGTGCGAATGCATACATTGAATATGGTGAAATCCATATTAGATTTGAAATCTATAACTCGACATTCCATCCAATTTGCATTTGATTGAATAAAACTTATTGTGATATTGATATTATTCCATAATATTACAATGCCACCAATTGATGGGTAAAAGCACAAAATTGTGTCACACTTTCGGATTGAATAAAACTTATTGTGATAATGATATTATTCCATAATATTGCAATACCACCAACTGATGGTAAAAGCACAAAATTTTGTCACACTTTTGGCCAAATAAATAGTTCTGAGTGAAATATTTTTGCTCAGAAATGTTTCAACCGAATAGGTTTCGACCAAAACCATGTGAATAATACATGGCACATAGGGTTTTGACCAAATAGGTTTCCGTTGAAACCAATTTTCTTTTTCCCTTTGCTGCTTTCAAATTGGCTTATTTTATGTGCAAGGTTTCTATAGAAAGGGTTTCGGCTGAAACCCTTTCTATAGAAACCCTTTTGGCCAAAATTGTCTAGTTGGAAGCCAACTCAACTTTTTTCAAAAAAAATTGTATCTTTCAACTTCAACTAAGTATTTCTTTAGTTAGAATGATGTTTAAAAAAAAAATTAAAATACCCTTTTGTAGACCTCGGAATGCTAAATCCAAATATGTAATTTTTTAATATTTTGATTAGTTTTAATATATTTTATTTCAGAAATAATGTAAGTAGGTTGTTAAAGTTAAAAAAGAGGTTGATTAGAAATTAAAATAAAATAGTAAAACATATTAAAAAGCTTAAAAAAATATATAGGGCACAGGAGGAGAGAGTCTTCTTCAAAAGGGTATAATTTGTTTTTTGAAAATGATTAAAAAAATAGACAATAGTTGATGGCCTGTGAAAACTATCGAATTCTGACAAGTTTGACTTTAAAACATTATTATGAGAAAAATATATACTCAATTTTTTTAAATTTTTTCCATGCACAAGATATTGTGAAGCTACCTATTTGAGAAAAAAAAAGGGAGAAATGAAGTTTTTTCAATTTATTTCTTTTGATCTGCCCTTGAAGTCACTTTTCTAAAAATTTCAAATAACATTCCAAAAATCTATTCTTAAATTGATAAAAAAGTAATGAAAACAATATTTTAAAAATAAAATAAAATATTATAAGAATAAACTTCATCAAAAGTTCTACATTTCATTAGTTTACATCATTTTGAAATTCAAAAAATAAAGACCACTTTTATGTGGTCGAAGTTCAAATTTTTTTTGTTGTTGGCCAATTCCTTTATAAAGTGTGACACAAGATTGTGTTTTTACCCTGATCCAGTGGCATCATAGAAAAATCCTGGCCAAGTTCAACAATATTTCAAAAATTTCTCCACCTCAGCCATATTTAGTTTAGTTTCTTGAAGTAGTACTATATTTGTTGATATTTTTTTAGGCGACGCTCTATTAAGCATCTCTTGTTAGGGGTGTTTAAGCCCCTAACATTCAATGAAGAGATCTTCATTTTCCTCCAAGGGAGGCTTTAACTAAAAGGAAACTTGTAGCCACATAATGACAATTTCCACATAACCCAAAAGAGAAATCTATGCAAATAAGTACTTAGAATCCACATGCAAGAGAATAGACAACATACCATCAAAGATGACACGAGATATAACCTAGGAAACCCTTAAGAGGGAAAAACCCAAACTCCAAAAGCATCCATCACTCATGCATTGTTCAACAATAAACATACATCTTCAAAGTCTCCATGAACACCATTGAAGCATTAAGCCCTCTACAAGCAATCCATGTGAACAAGCATGTAACCACACATCCCATGCTTTTTCCTAGAAATAATATACATTTTCCTAGAACCAAGGATGAACCCCTGCCAACATTTTTTGGCACTTGGTGCCAAAGCTTGCTAGAAAACCTTGGACAAAACTCTTATACAATTCAACAAGTTTTCATAGTAAAATATTTTTTTGTAATTTTGATCATGTTTTCTCTATTTATTTTTCAATTATTGCTACCATTCTTTAGAAATAATTAGTTTTTTTCTTTTATATTTGGTGTTTGATAGTTTCAAAAAAAAAAAGTTGTTTTAATTGACTATACTGATACACAAAATATTCATTAGCTAGAGGATCATGCAATGTTTAAATTTATATTAACAAGTTGATCATAAAGAATAAAATGTTCAGTCATAAATGAAAACATGCTAAAAGTAAATTATGGTATTTACTTAACCCCCAATTAGTCATTCATTCAACTAACATTCTTTTTAGCATCTAGATTTAAATTATATTTAATTTTTTCTTGGCATTTCACAAAATATTTTGACTAGCTTGTCCTTAAAAATGTTTGTATACTCTATATGCTACTTAACTACCCATGAGTGGATTTTAAACTTTCCATTATACTTATGCAATAATTGGCCTTAATAAAGTTTCAAATGCATAGAATTGTTTTGGGAAGGCTATCTCACTTAACATGCTACTGTTCTCCTAATTTATCTTGCAAGAAAACTTGATCTCTTATCTAGTATCAAATTTTCAACTTGTTATATTATCTCTATAATCTATATTGTTAGGAATAATTGATGTTTTATACTAATTCTACATCTCCTTTACATTATATGATAATGAAATATGGTACAAATTGTACGACCAAGTAGCACACTGCGATGAGTTTGTAGTGAACAACACTTCAAGGAAGAAAAATATCAGCAATATGTTTATTATTTAACTTCTATTTGCCATGAAAAATTTGATTATTATTTTACTTTTGTGCATGTGCTATGTTAATTGTTAGTAATGTTTGTTTTAGAGGGCTTTCCATTTTTTGAACTTGGAACTTGTTGCCACACAATAGGTTAGTATAAATTTTTATGTTACATTTCTTAAAGACTTTTATCATGGTGAAATATCTTTGACAATTTGAATTCAACATCTAGTTGATTCCTATAGATATTAGGTGCTTATTGTTGAATGATTTCTTTCATTGGAATTCTTATTATAAATTATCAGCTCCTTTAGCATTTTCATCTTCTTCATAGAAAAATTAATGCTCAAAGACACAACCAACAAAAAACACTCTCGAATTGAAACTACAATAATTGTCACTGCAATTGGAATGAAGTTTACTATAGAAATTGCATACTTAAGCATGATACATTGAGAAGGTCATGGGGCTCGTCATTCTTTTTTTTTTTTTGGTTTTCAACCTCCATGTACTTAAATTTTCAACCATGATCATGCTCCAAGATTCATCATACTAGTGATAACTAATCAATGAAATCTTATGTTATCATATTCCAAATACCCTACCTGAGTCATATTAGATTATTTTCCCACTATAGCTTGTTCTAGAAATGTAAAACCCACAAACTTAAAATAGTATTGCAACACAATTTAGTTACAAAGAAATAATGAAGACTATAAAATGGAACAACAGAATAATAGACAAGACACAAATTTATGTGGTAAACCCTTGACAATATGTCAAGGAAACATCCACGAGGTAAAGTATCGGTATTCTTATTGCTTAGAGAAATTGATTACAATCTTCACACAAATGTTGCTCTTCAATCACAATTCATTACAATTATTTTCTCTTCAAGGCAACAAGATATATATAATATCTTCAACCTATGTCAAACTTAGAAAAAAAATGGCTTTGTTTTTATTGTTTTCATTATTTTATATTTTTGTTTTAAATATTTATTTATATTTCTTTGTTGTCATTATCCAACAATCTCCACCTTGACAAAAATTTACCTGATACTTGCCCATGCCCATTCATCACCTTTTCTACAAGCCAAGAGAATTCAAACTCCACTTCAACTTCTCTAATTGTATTGGTTTTGTAAACATGTTTGCACAATTTTCTAGTGTATGAACTTTCTCAAGAGCTACTCCACCTCCATCAGTAACATGTCTTACAAAATGGAATTTCATTGCAATATGCTTAGTCCTATTATAATAAGCTAGATTTTTAGTCAAGTGTATAACACTTTGACTATATCACAAAAAAAAATCACCTTTTCTTGCACTTTTCCAAACTTGCCCAAAAGACCCTTTAACCAAATTGCCTCTTTAAGAAACCCATATACTTTGTCTCAGTGGTGGATAAATAAACTATTTATTGAATCTTTAACATCCAAAAAATAGGTCCTCTAGTGCAAGAGTAATAACTTGATGTAGATCTCCTTTTGTCCAAATCACCTACAAAATTTGAATCAACATAACCACAAACTGAACCACTACAACCATTAAAGGTGATACAATAATCACTTGTGCAGGTCTAAGATATTGAAGCAATGATTTCACTACTACCCAATCCTCTTTACTTGGATTTTCCATGTATCTACTAAGAACACCAACTGCATGTGATATATTTGGTCCTATACATACCATCGCATAAATTAAACTTCCTACTACATTGGAATATGGTCCATGATCTACATAATCCTTTTCTTCTTTATTACTAGGACATAAACCTAAAGAAATTTTAAAATGAGAAGCTAAAGGGATATTTATTGGTTTAATAATCTTCACACCAAATATTATGAGGATTTTATTCACATATTTCTACTGCAATAACCAAAGCTTACCACGCTCCTTGTCTTTGTGTATTTTCATGCCTAAAATTTGTTGTGGTGCTCCTAGATCTTCCCCTTTTTTATGGATTGACCCCTAACTACCACTTCCTCTAATGTGGAGGTTTCTATGATATATTTCCTCCATGCCTCTTCAAATAACAAAGCTCCAACAACAAAATAAAATTCAAGGATTTCAATTATGCTAAAGCTAATGAAAGTGACTAAGTTATTTTGGGATTCGGGCAATGAACACAATAACATAATTTTCTTGTATTCATATTCAAATTTTACACTCATACTATCTAATTGACATATAAGAGTATTGAAAATATTTAAATGATCAACAATTTTTATACCTTCTTTCATTTGCAAACTATACAATTGCCTCTTCAAGTAGATTCAATTTGTCAAGGGTTTTGTCATATAAAGACTCCATTTTACTCCATAGGCTTAATATTGTTTCCTCTTCAATAATATTGAAAAGAAAAGCATCTGATAAACACAACTTAATTGTGCTAAGAGATTTTGTATCTAGATCCTCCCAATCCTCATCAATCATATTTGTAGATTTATTTGAATTTCCTACTAATGCTTTGTGCAATCCTTGTTGCAATAACAAATCATGTGTCTTAAGCTTCCATAGCTCAAAATTATTCTTCCCATTGAATTTCTCCACCTCAAACCTTGCATTCTGAACTATTATGGTGTAAATTTGCACCTATTGCAAATTCCCATAATACTACCTCACTTTAGCCTTATAAACCCGACAATGCAAAAAATATGCCACATTTCCCTTTCCTTTCACATGTCCTTTTGTCATTTTTTGTTGGTGAGAGAATTTTTGTCGAAGAATCTCATGTGCTATGCAAATCTTTGCACGTCACACTAGCATCTCGACATGATTCCTGGGTCAGTGGATGTTGGACACCTTACATTCTCTGCCACCCTAGAAATTGTAACATCCCCTACAAACCTTGACCACTTGAAAAACATCCTCTTACCTCCAAAAATCATTTTTAAACTCCATTCTATCGATTGGATTTACTATCTCTTTCAATTCATTCAATCTATCACTTCTATTCACTCAACCTTCATTCTCACTCTACACCATCTTGTTGCTTCTACACCATTGTCTCTGGCTCTCTTCCTTCCTCTCTCAACTTCTCCAAGCGTGTAGAAAGGAGGGTAATATATTTATTTACTTACATTGTATTTTTTATAGAATATAATTTAGATTGTATTTGCATTCTATAATATATGTCTATTTCCATTTCTTTATCATTTTCTCTATAATGTAGTCTATCAGTTGTTGTTTGACTAAGGAAAACTCCAAAATACAACCACAAC
>VDFB02139806.1:0-10283 GCA_007258455.2 Sequoia sempervirens | reverse complement strand
AAAGGTAAAGTTTATTTTCAATTAATCGGCATTTAATAAGATTATGGTTTGGGTTAGGGTGTATTAAAATTTAATGTCTTTTGGCAAAATCACTGTTGGAAAATTAAAAAACACTGTAAAAATAAGCAAGATTGACCAAAATGTAGGTTTTATAGACAAAAATTGCAATCCCCTAAAAAAATCATGGTTGGACCGCAATTTTTTTATTTGATCACCTTGAAAATTGTGCCCACAAATTTTAAAAAGTGGCTATCTGAACTGGCTCAGATTGCTGCTGTGGGTGAACCTCAATTAATTTTGATTAATTCATGATTTCTGCTACTATAGGACTTGTCGCCATGGCTATTCCCCCATCGTAGGCAATTTTTTTACAGGATTTCTTTAATCCTGCTCATTTTCTATTTCCTTCTCTTTAATAAAATGGGAGGAACATGTTGATCTATGAAATTTCGTGTTTCTACATTTTTTTCTGGGTTGTTTATGTACCTTTTTTCACTCACTTTAGAGACAACTCTTTTGTATGTTGTAAAAAGAATAAGATAATACTGTAGGTTCCAAAATAATTTTTGTAAGAGACATAAGTGGGTTGTCTTTTGTGCAGTGTATATATTTTCTAGCATTTTCCTGCTGATTTTGTATAAATTCCCTTTGCTTGTAAGTTTGTAATTGATAATACATTTCCCACTTATGATTAGGGATTTGTCTCATTGAGCATGCCAAAGCTTTCTAGGCCATGTAGACACTAAAGGAAGTGGCATGGCACGTGATAAAGACTATTTGGAAAATAGAAAATGTGGTTCTTCAAATTATTGATCTCTTGAAAGGCTTGCAAGAGGTGCATCTCTGTCACAACAAAAAGGAATCATATTATTGTAGTGGACCTGTTTTTTAACGAAGCTTTTATAGATAGCCATGCACAGTCTTCATTGGTCAAACCTCTTGTCCACCTTAAAACTTAAGATTGATGGAATTAGAGAAACCACCTATCCACAATGATAACTTGGTCAAACTCCTACTAGAGCAAGGGAAAACCTTTGGGAATTAAGCTTAGAAATTTGTTCATTTATAGTCATCACTTCTTTGTTACCACCCAAAATGGAAGTTTACCCTTTGGCTTCTTTTCATGTGAATCATTGGCTACATTAAAATCATTGTTGTCTCATGGCCTCTTAAACCTTGCTACTTGCAAACAGCACATTAATATCATTATGAATTCTAAGGACCACACTCCTCTTTTGTTCCTCCACCATCAGACTATTCTTTGGACAGAATTATCAACATTGCTTATTCCATTTCAAGAGCTATAACTATAAACAGGAGCTTTTCCTACTTTACAACACCTATCCCCTTTTTTATGACTTTTATGAAAAAATAAACCCACATTAGCTAGAAGGCTTGGCCTATAGTAATGTATAAAGTCCAATGTACCATGATCCTTATCTCAACGAGGATGATGTCACAATGGAAGTTGCATTCCTACAAACATAATGGTTGATTGATTGTGGATGTGTATGTTTTCTGGCTCAGCCTCCCTTCTCTTCCATAGTTGGAAAATCCCAAATAAACCTCTTCCTAAAAAATGTGCCTGCCTTCTCCTCAAATCAAGTACACCTCAGAAATGTGCAACTTAAAATTACTTCTACGATGTACCTCCCAAATTTATGTTGCATTATACCTTGATCCTAGTTCATCTATGCCCCCTTCCCTCAACCACTTGCTTTGCACACCCTAGGAAAAAATGTACTTTTCTTTTTATCACATCCTAGCTCTACTCTAAACTCTTTTTGAACCACCACTATAAACCACGACATGTTCTTCAAGCTCTTTCACTTTATAGCATTTCAACACTAAATCCTTATAATGAACCTTTATTACATTTTGTCCAATCCCTAACTAACCTCATTCATTCAAGGGACAAGAGGATAACAATGATCATAGTTTCCTCTACAATATTAGTAGCCTTCAATATATGGATAATACCCATATATTATTACAAAAAAAAATTCTTTAACTTGAAGAACAATTGACATGATGATAATGTGTAGCTGTTCAAGCCTCAAGAAACTTTGTACACACCTTGACAATCTAATACACCATGTAATGTCCCTTACTTGACTTTGCCCTAGAATTCGCTTGTTTAGGGTTAGGGTTGATCAATCGGATAACACTTCAATGGGCTAATTCCTGGCTGAAACCTGCATTCACAATATGAGCAAAATTTCCGCATATAAATATGTCATGTTAGCATTAATATCTAGATATCCAAAATATAAACATAATCACAAAAGCAGCTATTAAGACATAGGAGTGGCATGGGTAGATCTGCCCGAAGTCTTTTGCCAAGCCCAAGAGGTTGTATACCACAACTCTCTCTTCTCGGCGACTTAGTACTTGCTTTCTCCACCCATCTCATCACCTTGGAAAACACTTAACCTACTGGGGGAAGCCAACGGAGCTTATAAGTGGTCTAGGCCTACCACCCCTCCATGGCTCATCTCTTCTTTGATCCACCCCTCCATGGCCCACCCATGCCTTTGGACTTGGCGGATCTTAAATGGAATTTGCCTCATCCATGGCCCATCCTTGCCTCGGGTTTCGGGGGCGGATCTTAGGTGGGGTTTTTAGGCACCACTTTTCTCAGGCCCTTCCTCCTGAGTAGGTTTGTAAACACTCAGACAATATTTAAGCAGTCAAATACATTTGCATTCACAATTGATTCTTATTAAATCATTTCATAGAACAATTATAATCATGATAATACTAAAGAAATCATTGCACTAATAATCAGATAAGCACGTCTAGTTCATATATTCAATTCTAAATTAATGGAAAAACATATATATCTACATAATGTTAGTCCTATCAATATTTCTTTCTACTGATATGTAAATAGCACATGTGAACATGTATCAGCTAAAATATCAGCTAAAAGACAGTAAATCGATAAATACAAAACTCAGAAATAATCATATCAGAATTGCAGTAATCTTAAATCCTCAGATTCTCTGCCCTAGGTTGTCTATACATGGGGCTTGCAAACTATAGTTTATCGGCCTGAGATATTCATGGGTTAGACATAGCCTAGGAAGCAATCAGATTGGCCTATAAATTTAATCCATTTGTCATGTCCCCAAATTGGAGGTGAAGTGATTTAATTAATTTAATTGATTAAGTTGTCCAAATTAATGATATTTCAAAAGGATAGCTTAATTGATTATTTTAATTAAATATTAGATTAATTATTTATAAAGTTATTCCAATAAATTAATATCAAAAGGATGACTTTATATTTAATTAATTTAATAAAGTGACTAAATAAAATAATATATTATAAAGTCACTTTGGAGAATCTGACACCTGTCAGTTGAGAATCCTCCATTGATGACCTCAGAGCTCCTATTTTAGCTTTTGAAAAAGAAAAATAGACCCACCAGAGAAAAAATTGATCTTCTGATGATTCTGATTGGACCAGCCTGATGAGGAAGTATTTTCAACCAATCAAAATCAGTTTGAACCCTGGAAGCCGAAAATCCTATTTTAAGAATTTTTTGCCAACATCCATTTGAGAAGAAACCCGGAAAAACCCATAAAAGTCTATTTTTTGAAACTTTCTATTTTTAGAAAATTTCCTAAAATTTAGGGCCGAAAAACTGAGATCTGGGTTTTGTATAAAACTTCGCTCTAAGCAGACCTAGATTGCTAGATTTTGAAAATTTTGAGCTTTTGACCAACATGTGTGACATGCAAGTTTCCATTTTTCAACCTTTTTGACAATTTTTGACAAGACTTATACCAGTTCTTTCAAAATGCCTTAATGAAGCAAAATTTTTAATTTGGGGTACAACAATCCTATCAAGTTAAAACTTGCATACCATGCGTGGTGTTTAAGGGAGTCAAGGAATGTTTAAAAGGTGGCAGACATGTGGAATGAGTCGACTATGGGATTAGAGCAGGTATCATTACTGAATTCTACAGATAAATTCCAAACTTTGTGAATCTCAAACCTATGTAATCTGGGTGCTCACATTTTCTATAAGCGGCTAGCATAAAACCGAACTCCTAAAGGACTTGCGGCTAAGAGTGGAATATTGCTGAGCAACATCTAATGATGAATGGTCAATGGTTGATGTGGAATATAATTTCGTTGCCTACTACAAGTGAAATGAATGTGTGCTAAGTCGTATCTAAGTAAGAGGTGCCACATGAATTTATGAATAGAGGGGAACGTGTTGGGAGCTAGTTCGAAGGAGAACAAAAGAGACATGATTCAAAGTATGAATATTAAATTTCTTATTGCTGCGCCATTCCCTATTGGGGAAGCTGTGTCATCACCTTTGGCTATCGCACTTAGTATAGTTTGAAAATGCTGAGTAGTTTATTCTTGCAGATCAATCATTATTTACAAGGGTGACTTTATAATTGAAGTGGGACATTGGTGTAACATTGATAGAAACCTTCTATAAGCTAGGCATGGGAATATTGCTGATAGACAACCATTCCAATGTTAATGTCACTAGCAAGAAGGCAGATGGCTACTTGTAAGGTCAGAGATGCTCTTTATTTATTGTAAATCTATAAATATAATTTCTCTTGAAATAGCTCGTGTTCCATAAGGTTTAAAAGATGAATTCAGTTTGAAGTAGAAATCTATCAATGAATGACATATGTGAATACCTTGCCTTATAATTATTGCAATGAAACTTTTACAATTGGAACACACAAATCGGAAAACTAGAAGCATGTAAACCATTTGATAAAATACCTTTGAGGAAAGGTGCAAACGTTATTAAGCCTAGCTAGAGTTCTTACAACTCTAAAGATCTGCTTCACTGGCCCTAGTGTTGGCAGGAGTAAGTCTATTTCACGTCATGATATGTAGGCTTGTGAAGGTGGGATTTTTCTCTAACAAATTTTAGTAGTACAAATTGTTATTGTTGATGTGTAAAGTTTTGTATAGCTTCCCCTAAGGGAATGTATCTCACTAAAAATTGGAGAGAACACTTGCAAGCTACTTGTGGACCAAAAATCTAGGGAATGATTTCAATGCCATAGGCAGCCAAAGATAACTACTAAAGATGATAATGATAAATCAAAATAGGCATAGAATAATAAAGGTAATTAGTATCCGATCCAAAAGATAGAGAAACTGTAATATCCCCAAAGGGATCTGCCCTAAAATTCTGATTTTTATTTCTACTCAAACTCTAATTCTGATTTCTGATTTCAAACAAAATATCACAGCGAACATACAAGTGCCCAAATATGACAAATAAACATGCCAAATGATGCTACCAATTGATATTCATATCAAACATGAAATCCACCATGAAAAACACAAGATAGGGCATCCAAATGCAACATATAGATATGATTTTCTCTAGATAACTTTTGCTGTTCAAAAACTGAATATTCTGGACTGATCTTACAAAGAACTCAAGGGCTCAAACATGCCAAACATATGCCCAGATTTCTACTCTACAAATCAGATTTGAAATTACGATTATACATACCAAATATATGCAAAATAGTCTTCAAATATCAAACCTTAGATGGGCGAAATTCCTCCTTGGTAAGTGCTTAGGGTTTGCTACTCCAAAAATGCAAAATCACCCTCCAAAGTTGGGTTCTTAGATCTTCTCCAAAGTAG
The DNA here is from genome assembly GCA_007258455.2 of Sequoia sempervirens. Taxonomy (NCBI): domain Eukaryota; kingdom Viridiplantae; phylum Streptophyta; class Pinopsida; order Cupressales; family Cupressaceae; genus Sequoia; species Sequoia sempervirens. Next base: position 4,636 of record VDFB02139806.1, on the reverse strand, counting down.
CGCTCCAAATTAAGGAAAAACCCCAATGCGATATGCTCACAAAAATGCCACAACAATGCTGCTCCAAATCTGATTATGCAATGATGCTCCAAATCTGATCTGCAAATCTGATTAGACAATGATGCTCCAAACCTCCAATGTCTCCAATGAAGTGCAATTAGAACTCCGTTATGATTCCTCCACAAGATGAGCTAGGTTTTTGTAATGCCCCCTTTTTAGCTCGTTCCAGTTTCTGGGTAGATTAGCCTATTAATTGGCCCTCGTAGGCTAATGCAGTTGGTTAGAGGGTCTTTTTTGGCAGATATCAGAGTGATTTTTTCTCCAGAGCTTTGGGTGCTTCAGGATTGGCCTTCATTTGGTGTTTCAGGGCTCAGTTTCACACACTTACTATTTATAGTAAGTCTCTTAGTTAGTGGAGTCCCGTGTTACTATTTATAGTAAGGCACTTGGACGTGTTGTGGAAGTAGTGTTGATCCCAACATTCAGTTTGCCTGGCAAAATAAGGATTAATGTGCAAGTTATATCATTTAATTATTATTAAAGGTGACTTTAATGGATCGACTTCTTCTTGAGAGTTTATAAAAGGGGTCAACCAAGGCTATTGTTAATCATTCAAGATTTTGATATTGGGTTTTGAAGAGTTTTGCTGTGGAGAAGAAGAAACCTAGGGTTTCAGCCTTTTCTGCCATTATCAGCTTTGGAGAGTGTAGCTACTTCGAAGTTTGTGCATTTTGAGGTTGTGAAATACTAGCTGAAGATTACTTGTGAGGTTAGCTTCATCTAGAAGTCAATATTGTGGTTCATTGAAGGATTAATCAAGGGTTTCAGAGAATATTTATTTGCAGATCGTAAGGTTTGAAGCTTATTGTTGAAGATTTATGCTTGCATTGGGAGATCATTTTCTTGAAATACATATTCAGATTTTAAATATCAGTTTGGGGAAGAAAATAAAAATCACAGTTGGAAGTCGAATTTGTGGCTAAGAAAGGAATCCAACTTCTTCATGTTGAGGACAGCTACAATACAACAGTTGTGATCTCTTCGGGAGGTCGATTTGGGTGATGATCTTTGGAAAACTTGGGCGCAGCTGGTGGAGGTTCGATTTTACTATTTGAAGCCTATAAAAATTCAATCCTGAGATAAGAAGTGACGCCTAGCAGTTAGGAGAGAGGTTGCTGCTAACAGGGACCTAGGAGGTCGACTTTCAAGGAGATATTGATTAGTTTTATGTGGCCGCATTTTCATCAGACATGATGGAATTTCCAAGTTTCATTTGATATTTGAAATTTGTATGTAGCTTGCATATATATAGTGTCGTGGTTATCAAGTAGCGGTATATCTTTACTTTGTTGTCGGTAGTATTGACCCATTGCTAATAAAGCTATAGATTAGTAAGAATAATATACCTCATGTACTTTCGGGAAATCATGTTCGGATTAATGTTAATGTTAATGTTGTTATGGAACGTCGTGTCGGTTGGTTATCTAACCACCACCGAACATTATATGTAGCCTGTTGGGATAGTCGGGAGTAATGTGTGATGAGTTATGTACCGATGGTTATATTGTCAAGCAATGCTGATACTCTTTTGTACATGATATTTCTAATGATGAATAAAGTTTCTGGTGTTCAAATATGATATCTTTCAGTTTACTGTTTTATCCTATGTTCTGCACATGACTAGTTTGCCAGTAGTACGTAAGATTTGAATCCCATTCCGTAGGCAAACATTTGGCGCCGTTGCCTGAACGGACTAGGGCATCATCTGCCATGGCAGCGTAATGGGTCAACCAGCGGAAGAACCGTAAATGCTAATGAGGAACGGAAGACTCATTGACGAAGATCGTAAATTTGTGGAAAATATCGTTACGTGACCATCGCATGAGGGAATCCCAGCCCGAGATCTCCGAGAAGTCATCCGGGATCGGGTTGAAGTGAACGACGAGGTGAACCAATTAATCGCGACATTCGTGTTACTACCGCCATTTCACTATCCTTCAAGATTTGAGAGAAGAAGAGGACGACAAGGCAGCAAATCGCACAACGCTAGAAGACGTAACTCAAACGCGAAGAGGAAGAACGGCGATACTAGTCGGCGCCGTACTTCCGGCAACCAGCAATGATTGCTTGAACAACTAATAAATGCCCGTACGGCCGAACAAAGACAAGCATCGAGTACCTGACGGGCACGGGACTTCGGAAGAGCAAGTTCGGCGATCACTCAGGCTGCAAGAGCAAGAAAATCGGCGAAGACGACTAAGGCAAGTCGGTAAGGAATTGGATGAAGACTTAATTGAAATAAATCAAAGCATAAAAAGAACATATGAAAACCTGACAAGAATAGACACATCCATTGAACGGGCGCACCACAGTTTGACAGAAGGAAGGGACGAAGACCCCTTCAGCACTCCACACGCAGGAAGATATAACCCCTATGAAAATGAAGATGATTTGAATAGTAGCATCAGACGACTTCGAGAGTTGTCCCTCTCGGACGACAACGACGAGTTAAGGAGGGGAAGACCAGAGCTTAAGACCCCAAGGCAGAGAGAGCATCGGAGGGATCCTGAGGAGACCCACGGTGTTGAGGACGTTGACGGAGGACGTGGGAGTGACTCGTACGTGGCCAAGAGTGCAAGTGACGCACAGGGACGTAGCGAGGAATCCACTAGTCTAATCGGGTCCAACACACAAGGAGGTCAACCGGGAAAGATGGCTCATCCGGAGCGGCAAAAGTTGCCGAAATTCATGGGGAATGGCTCTGAGGATCCCGTACGGCATTGCAAGACATGTGAGACAATCTGGATAGCCAGCGGGCAGGATGATCCCGACCAGTGGCTAAGGGCATTTCCAGCGACACTCAGAGACAGTGCCATTGATTGGTACACGGAATTGGATCAAGCACAGCGAGCTACATGGAGGGTATTGAAGCAAGCTTTCCAAGAAGAGTTCAAACTTCTACGGGACGATAGTGAGATTGTCACAGAAATATATCATACTAAACAAGGGAAGCACGAGAACGTGCGGACCTACAACAGGAAGTTGAAAGACTTGATAGGAAAACTTGAGGCACAGCCGGCAGATGGTTTAAAGAAAAGATGGTTCATTGAAGGTTTGATTCCCTCGCTTCGGCGAAAAATGAAAGTAGTACCGCCATCCTTGTACGCCGAAGCATACAATCGGGCGATGGATATTGAAAGTGAGAATAGGACTTCCTTGAAGGGGAAGAAGAGGGATGACGAAGAGAGTGCAGAGGAAAGTGACGATGAATCGGCAACTGTACAAGCTCTTCGGCGGGATATGATGCGAATGATGAAAGAACTGAAGGCCGACAGGGAAGGATCCAAAGCGGCAAATGAATTATGGTGTACAGATTGCAAAACAGAAGGTCATACAAAGGCAAATTGCCCAAAAAAATTATTCTGTGACATCTGCCAAGTTATGGACATGTTGATGTGGTTTAGACCATACCAAACAGCAGAACAAAATAGTTTTGGGGCTACTCCGTTCTCTCTTGATCAAAGTATTCCATGCTCTAAGATTGCGAGAAAGTTCGCATGTTCAACTCCAAGGTTCCTTAAGTGCGAATAGACCCAGTTTGGTTGATGTGTATTGCTGTGTTCGTACGAGGGGACTTACACAATTGTCCAGATTTCTTGCAGTCAGCAGCTAATGTATGATTTGAAGGGGAATTCTCACGTGTGTGATTTGGCAATGTGGTTCTTTTCCTAAAACTAATCAAAAATGTGCGGAAAATAAAAGGGTATAGGGCCTAAGAAATTTATATTCTATTCTAAATGCAGGATATGTGGGGGTTTCGTCTCAATAGACTTCAACCGGATTTCACCTAGCCTCCGTCGGACAGCCTCAGCAAAATCGGTGCAATCTTCAAAGGGGATAGCAAAAGGTATTCAAGTTATAGTTTAACATACATACACCATCAGAACAACGCATATAAGTATGTAAACCACAACCGAAGTTAAACGCAAGATAATGTCCGGGCTGACTACTAGCGCAGACTTATCATCAACAAGCCGCTAGTGGTATGGAATAAAAATGTCATCTCAATAAAACACCACAATAATCAAGTAAGCTACTTGCATGAATTTAATCTACCCTGATACTCTAAAGGAAGAAGAACCTTGCTAGCATTCTTCATGACAAGACTTAATTCCATCATCAATGAAAAGATCTATTATCATAAAATGTGTTACACAACAATCTCTTCAAAAGTTTGCAAAGGGAAAACTTTCTCTCTTCTCCAAATTATGCAAAAATGCTCTACAATACTACACTATCTAGCTCTAATGCTCTCTCCAATTCTACTCTGATCTAATCTCTTGTTCTAATGTGATACAAATGAGGGGGACTCCCCTTTTTATAGCTAGCCAAGTCCCAAAGGACGGCTAGGGTTACAATCAATAGAGTGGCCAGAATCGTGCCACCTCAGCCCTAACCCTAAAAACTGCCAGAATAGGGAGTGGTACATTAAATGAATCAAAGATTCTCACTCACTCCCAAAAATAGAAAAAGGTAATAAATGCTCCACATTCAATCTTCTAGAAGATCCTCGTCCAATAGTGTGTTCCCATTTGCCTTCTCTCTGACGGCCAACTCAACAAATCTGCTAAGTACG
>VDFB02139804.1:0-29753 GCA_007258455.2 Sequoia sempervirens | reverse complement strand
TTTTTAGGGTTTTGCAATTTTTTTGTGTTTTTGATGCAATAATGAGAAGGTACGATTTTGATAATAAATGGAAATAAATTCAATAAAAATCAAATAGCTATGGAAATGAAAGAATATAGGCGCCAGTATCTTTATTCAAGCTTTTCAACTGATTTCAATGATACCCAGATACATATGATGAAATAAATAATGAAATCACAATTTTTAAGGAACCTGGTATTGCTGCTGCAGAAGTACAGAATGGTACGGCTGCTTCAATTAATGCACTCCTCCCTTAGAACGTGACTTCCAGCTATCTTCCAGATGATAGGCGCCTCCACTGAAGTTAGTATTAGGATGATCTCAAAGGCGTTTCAACCAAGACAAGGAACACGTTTTTATTGGTGGTACGGCCTGTCAGGAAAAGTACGGCCTGCTGCTGTATTTAATGCAAACTGTACGGCTTCACAAAAATCAATATTTAATCCTCTGTATTGATGCGCCCAAGCTAATAGATGATCTCTGAATGCAATCAACCTAAAACTCTCTCGACAAATAACAATCTCGAAAGCTCAGAAGTTTCTCCTCGAATAAGAAAAAACTCAGAGGTACAACTCCGGCGTAGACACTGAATTGCTTTCCTCACTGATGCCTCGCTCTCCAAGGAATCGAACGTGAAACCCTAAGTCTCAGGCTCAGATCAATTTGATCAATTTCTCAAACTCAATAATCACATAATGCACAATTCCCAAGGCAAAATCCACTAATAGGCTGAAAAGTGCGATTTGCTTAAAAATAGGGTTTCATTAAAATATTCATGTTTTAATATTTTAATGTTTCAATAGTCCTCCGCTGAATATTTTAAATATTAAACAAATGTCAAACTGGCCCCCTTTTCATGATGGCGCACCCCTCAAGGAAAAACACTTAAGTTATAATATTAAATTATAACTTTATATTATAAATGTTAATTACCACATAACCAATAATGCATCAAATATTAATATCTTCCCCGTTTCTAACCCGATGACTGATCCGTCTGATGCTGACGAACTCTGAAGTGATTCCTGATGCCGCCACAGCCATACTGCTAAAAATAGCAGTGATCCCACACTGCCTGCCAGGAACTGCTAAAAATAGCAATTCCGCAAATAGTCTCCGATCGAGCCAGAACGAAAGACAACTGATCAATCCCTGCTGACTGAAGCTGAGCCAAGCTCCGAAGTGACCCTCTATCCAAACAATCAGCCTACGAGGGTCGTGTAATAGGCCAATCCTGTCCTCTGAGAGATGTCACTGAGAAGGGGACATGACAAACTACAACCTTGAATTTTCATAGTTTTAATCATGAAAATTCAAGCTTGCAACTCATTTAAACTTGCAATATGTTTTATGAACAAACTTTCAAAAATTCATATAATTTCCACATTCTAGTGATCTTTGAATCAAAACCTTCAAGCTTCAACATAGAAAAGAATCCAAAGTTATTAAACTATGAAAACTACAGCCTACAAGTTGTTTAAACTTTCAACATGTAACAATGTATCATCACTTTCAACATAAAAAAGATTTATCCATTATGATATATTGTCTTGGCTAGTTGTTTAACTTTATCTTTAAATGAAATAATATTAAATAGTGAAAATTGCTCCTTGTAGACTATTTAAATTTTCATCATGTATTAATTTTCAACACTTTCAACATAGAAAGGATCTTCTCCATTATGGTCTCTTGTTTTGGCTAATCATTTAACTTTAAATTTTAAATTCTGAAATTTCAAGCTTGCAATTCATTTATTCTATATTTAGTATTATTAAGACTCAGTATAATTATAAACAATTTGAATGCGGGGACACTCAATCAATTTGCAAGCAAGGGAATGGTAGAAATGAAAGCCAAAATCATAGAAATGAAAGGACAAAAATTGATTTACTAGTCACCAATTTCATGCATGTCACACCATCTGTTCCATGAAATGCAAAAATGAAAATTGGCCAAAGTTTTTAACTTTAGGTTTAGAAAAGATTTATATTCATTTGGGTGATTTTTTATGGAAAAATTGTGAGGGTTTGGTGAGTTATGAGGAAAAAATGTCGTGATTTTTTACAAAAACTCAGCCTAGGATCTCACTTGTGAGTTATTGGGAAAATCACTTGGCCTAGGATCTCGCTTGTGATTGTTTTTGTAAGGTTTGTAACTATGGATATATTTAATCCTTTCTTGAGCCAATTGAGAGAATATGGTTGAGGTTGAGCCATGGTTTGCAACCACAACTCACCTACTACCTTTTAAGATATTGGCTTCGCTTGTGAGCATGTACCAAATGACCAATCAACTTTCTTGTCCTTAGTCTAGATTTTGATATGAAACTACCTTTTAAGATATTGGCTTCGCTTGTGAGCATGTACCAAACGACCAATCAACTTTCTTGTCCTTAGTCTAGATTTTGATATGAAACAATATGGCAAGATCCTTTTATTCGTTGACATTAGAGCTCTTACCTACTACACATGTTTCCTTTTGAACAACACAAGAAGTCTTATCATTGGAATTAGAGTCCCCATTGATTCCATTACCTTTGTTCATGAAGGTAGTGTTTGGATCTTTCTTCTTCTTGCTCCATACGGTGTTATTTTCTAATGTTGCTATAATGCTCAATATGGATCATGGCTAAGGAAAATCCCTTCCCTTTGTCAAATTTTGCAATTTTGTTGGTGTATGCTCAACAAATAGTAAGTTTTGAAGCTTTGAGTAGTGTACACCTTCTAATTGCACCATGCAACCTCAATCTAATGGCTTGTAGGGATTGGAGACATGGTAAACAAAGGTTTCTAGGTCAATCCTTAACATAGGTTCACATTCACAAGTGGGTGTCAGCGCTAACTATTCTTTCTTAGAAGTGGAATCCACTCTTTTGTTCCTTTTTATTTTTCCCACAAGATTCACTAATAGGTGCCACATGGCATGCTCTTGAGGCCTTATAACAAAAGATGAAACAACTCCTCTTTGGAGTAGCTCAAGCCATTAGATCTTGCCATGATCCCATATCATTTGAAAGTGAGGAATATGGCCATTCCTCAACTATTTTTAGTAGCAATTGAGCCCAACAACTATTTTTTGAAGTTTGTGGCTTCCTTAGAGTAGTTCAAGGGCATTTCACTTGAAGAAAATGCACATTTGGTGGGTTTTGAGTTGTGATATTCAAAATTTCTATCCTTTTGGGACCTAGGAGCATTTAAAGCCAATGGCCACTTCTCTAGCACCATTCATGACTTGGCATTCACATATCTAGTGTTGGCATGTGTAGAGTGGAGAGATTCACAACTAGGTACCTTCCATCCACCACGAGGGTACTCCAACCATCAATAAGAGCATATATGTTTGTAGTCTTGCTTAGTTTCATTTATTTTTCTCCTCAACTTGCAATGAGACTTATCTTCCAACAAATTCAAAATCCAAACTTTGTTTTGGGGGGGATTTCTATTGTGGGATTGGGATGTTTTCCTATAAATAGAGGCCTGTGTTCCATTATATTTTTTTGATTTTTCCTTTTATAGATGAGCTTATGAGACATATATGAAACATTTTCTTAGTTCTTTTGCAGTTTATTGTAGGCAAACATTTGTATAATTGTCCAAAGTGGTTGACATTAATTTGCATATGGTTGAACAATAACATATGAAATATCAATATAAGAAATTGTTAATCTAGAAATTCTGATTCTTATTTGTTGTGAAAGAATTTTCCTAATGCATATTTATGGTGTCTTGATTTTTGTTTGATGTTATGCTATGAGTTTCAAAGCATTGGTAGGTTACAAAAGAAATATATTCGACATGAGCCTTTGTCTTCCTATTGTTTTTCTTGCATCCCTCTCCCTTTCCTTTTTTAAATAGGCTTAGACTAAATAGATAAGGAACTAACATTTCAATCCTGGAGATTAGCTCATAGACTCATCCCATGTTTGTGAGGCTTTCCATGCTTGGTGGTCCTATGCAACACATTTTTTGTGAAAGGACATTTAGGCTTTTAACAATCACCAACAATGAATTTTATTTGTCAAGTCATTTATTCAACCTTCACAAAAGAATGAAAAATTCAGTATCAACATGTATATTAACACACACAGTATGGAAACATTCAAGACATAACATACACAAGATTGATTGCATATACCAACCAAATTTGCCTTGTGGAGAAAATCTTAATTGAGTGGAAAAATTTAGGAAGAGTATGTTAATGGTGTCTTATTCACTATCTCAAGCATCTTTACAAGTGTCACAATGCCTCTTGTGTTGTTTGGAGCTTTGGCAACATCTACAAACTCCTTCACACTTGTTCTTCAACTTTGCAATTATGAAACCCTTGACTCTTCCCACTTTGACTTGTGAGTTTAACCAACCCCCTAGAATCCATGTTTGTAATATTTATAATGTCCCCACATTTTTTCTCCATGGCACCAAAATGGATAAAATAAGTGAAATGAATCAATTCAAGTACAAAAACCCTTCAAATTCCACTCATTGCTTGTGTTAGAGTGTCTTTGCCACTTCCACCGGCTAAGAAATTGTTGTAGTGTTTACCTTGTTTCCATGGTGAATGAATGTTTGTTGCTTCATCTAATTGTTTATCGTGGTAGACTGCATACATTGCAACAAACAGTGCATTAATTTTGGTATTCAAGAGTTTGTTGCTACAAACATGTATTCACCCCCTGTGGCAAACGATGATCCTGCCATTCTAATTTTCCACTTGATGTTGACATTTGCTACTTGAATAGAAGGCCATTGAGATGTTCTAGACCATCCTTGCTACCCTCAAATCCAATTTACAGACTACCATGCATCATGAACCGTCAATTTTGTTGGAAGTAGTCTCCTAGTCACATCTTGAAGTGAACCTCCCTATGACCTCTAGACCATGCTGAATGACCCACTCGATTTTTTGGATCAATTACATTCATATAATTAAGGCTCTCCTTTATCATTTTAATTTTTTAAATTTAAGGTACAATAGTTAATAAATATTTGCTTATTACTAGTTTTGTTCCATGCATATTGAATTAGTTTTTATATTTTGGTCTTTTGAATAATTTATAATGGTCTTTTAACAACTTTTTGTGTGGAATGTATGACTATGGAGTGATATTTTACAACTCTCACATTCCTATCTATTTGCAATGTGTTGTATACAGACATTGATAATCCGAGCAATTTGCGTCCTGATGCACCCATAATTTTTGGAGATAGGTGAGAATATTTATTTCTTTTCTTAAATGAAAATATTTTATCTCAAATAAAACTCTTTAAAGTGAATAATATATCTTTACAAAATCTTAGTGGATTCAAAGTGTTAAAAAATAGAATATGAAAGTTAAAAGGGCCTCTAAAGAAGTAAAAAGGGAGAGTTCAAGAGTGCAACCACCCATGCTTTTATGGTATTTGTAATTCTCTACAGGTTTGTGTATTTTGCAAGCCCCTTTGATTTTTAGAAGCCACAATCTTGTATATGTGTGGAGACTAGAATTCTTTGTGGGTATGTCAAAGCTTGTACCTTATGCATGTCTAGGGAACATGCGTTTCCTTGACTTTTAAATGAAAACTTATTGGAACGAAAAAATAACACTAGGAATTAGGAATTAGGTTGTCAGTAAAAATAAAAAATAAAAAAAAATCATAAAATTGTTGAAATTCGATGCAGCTTCAGTCGCATCTTCCAGCCACACATATTTAAGATCAATTAAATGGTAGACTATGTCTATTTAATTGATAGAGACGAATTTATGAAGAGACACGTTTTATGTGTTTAAATATAATTAATATTTGTTATCTTGAAATCCCGTACCTTGGAGGAGGCGCGATCTTCAGGAAACCGACATTAATTTATTTAGGAATTTGTTATTATTAAAGCCGACTTAACTATCTCCAAGAGTCACATATGAAGAGATTCAATTTATCATTGGAGGCCGACCTTGAAGAAATACGATCTCATGGAGGAGACGCAATTTTTGGGTACAAGGCCGACATGTCTTGGAAAGACATGTCTCTTCATTCATGGTGTATATATATTCAATGTAACATTGTTGTTTGGTATGCAGTTCAGTTCAGTTTCATTTTCACTTCAGTATATCATTCTTTGGCGCAAATTATATACACATTCTTGGTGCGAATTATACAAGGCAGATTGAGTTCAAGAAGAGATCATATCATTGTTGTTGAGACTATCTTCATCATACTGTCTTATACTGTATCAGTTTGATGCGCATGATTGGTCTCTATTGTACAAGAGATTCATTTACTATTCAATAAATAAGAGATACATTGTTGCTAGGTTTTTCTCCCTCAAGAGGAGGGTTTTCCCAGGGTACCTGCTGTGTTATTGTGTCTGTTTTTGAATTAATTTTTTGTGCACTTATTTGATCACTAAATTTAACATGGTATCAGAGCGGGTGTGAAAAAGATCGTGATTAGATTTGTGCTTTCACAACATTATTCTATTCTTTGTTGAAGGTTCTTGTCTATCTTCACATCATTCAAAATGGTGAATGGATTGAAGATCGAGGATAGACTCGATGGAGCTTCAAACTACACCTCATGGAGATTCTGAATCATGCTTACATTAGAGGAGAATGATTTGGTTGAATTTGCGGAGTCCAAGGTTCCCGAACCTGAAGAGGAAGAAGAGAAGCTGCAATGGAGGAAGAAAGATATCAAAGCAAAGAAGTTGCTAGCTGACTCCGTTAAAGACCACATCATCCCTATTGTTTCCAAGTTGAAGACTGCGAGGGAGATGTTCAAAACTTTGGAAGAAATGTATGAAATCAACAACACCAGCCGGGCTCTTGCGCTGAAGCAACAACTTCATCATGTGAAGATGACGAAAGGAGAGACCGTGATCGCCTACTTCATGAGGATTGCAGAATTGAGAGATCAGCTCTCCACAATTGGCCATATGGTTGAAGATAAAGATTTGACAATGCTTGCACTCAACGGCTTGCCATTATCTTGGGAGTCCTATATTCAAGGAATTAGTGCGAGGTCTAAACTCCCGAAGTTTGATCGTTTGAGGGCTGATTGCATCCAAGAGGAATCAAGGTTGATGGCTAGAGGTGTTGGCCCAAGTTCTTCTAATCAAGAAATCCATGTTCTTGCAGCCCAAGCTTCGAAGAAGAAAGGAAAAGGTGGAAAGAAGGGTCACTTCAAGAGGAATCGTGATAAAGGAAATGATGATGCTTCCCCTTCCAAGAAGAAGCGAGACTTGTCTAAAATTCAATGCTTTAGGTGTGACAAGTTTGGTCACTTTGCCAAACATTGCCCTGACAGACCTAAGCATCAAGCCTTTGTTGCAGATGTAGAGAATGTTTCTCCTCAGAAGGATGAATATCTGTTTTGCTCAGCCTTGTCAAGCAATGTTGCCACCGACACCAACACATGGTTGATTGACAGTGGTGCTTCTCGTCACATCACCGGGTTCAAGGAGCACTTATCAAGCTTGGTGAAGAAAGACTCTTTGGAACAAGTTATCATTGGAGATGATGCTAGTTACACCGTGAAAGGGATTGGGACCTCTACTCTCCATTTGGATTCAGGCATCACACTTCAGTTGAGCAATGTTCTTTATGTTCCAGGGATCAAGCGCAATCTCATCTCTATTTCAGCCCTAGAAGATAAAGGATATCAAATTGCCTTCTCAAAAGGCAAAGTTCTTGTATGGATGGAGAACTCTAGCTTCAAGGATGCTCAAGTTATTGGAGTTAGACATGAAAGTCTTTACAGGGTTTGCACTCGTCCTCTACAAGCCTTGGTTCATGATACTTCTTCTCTATGTGATCTTTGGCATCGAAGATTGGCGCATCTACACTTCTGTGCCTTGCCTATTATGGAGAAGATGGTGACAGGTCTACCTAAGCTCGACAAGGAGCATGAAGGCACTTGCAAGGGATGCGCTCTAGGTAAGAATGTAAAAGCCACTTTTCATAGTAGTGAAAATAGATCTAAGAGTATTTTAGATCTCATCCATTCAGATTTATGTGGTCCTATGTCTATTCCGTCTTCAAGCGGATTTTTGTATTATGTACTGTTTATTGATGATCACTCTAGGAAGACTTGGATTTATTTCTTGAGGTCTAAAGAGTCTGAGGAAGTATTAGCTAGATTTAAGGAGTTCAAAGCCTTAGTAGAAAACCTTTCTGGTAAAAGAATTAAGGTCCTTAGATCTGACAATGGTGGAGAATACACCTCTGGTAGTTTTCTAGACTTTTGTACTGATGCAGGGATTAAGAGGGAGTTCTGTGTTCCCTATAATCCTCAGCAGAATGGTGTTGCAGAAAGAAAGAACAGGACAATCATGGAAGCAGCAAAGGCCATGATTCATGATCAAGATTTGCAGACTTTCTTATGGGCAGAAGCCTCCAGGACAGCTGTATATGTGCAGAACAGAAGTCCTCACAAGGTCTTGGAGAATATAACTCCGGAAGAAGCCTTCACAGGGAAGAAGCCTGAAGTCAGTCACTTAAGAATCTTTGGATGTCCTGTTTATATCCATGTTCCAAAGGAGAAGAGAACTAAGTTGGAGCCTTCTGGCAAGAAGGGCATCTTTGTGGGCTACAGCGAGACATCTAAAGCCTACAAAATTTACATTCCAGGACAAAAGTTGATCGAGATCAGTAGGGATGTTACTTTTGAGGAAGACATTGCATTTAGGAGATCCAAGGGCACTCACATGGAGTTCAGTAACGAAGAGTCTCCTCAGGATATGGAAGTTGACCATACTCCTGAGATTCAGAGGGAGACTGTTGAACCAAAAGAAGATGCTGATCCTGTTGAACCCTTGGAGCCTACTGATGGGCCTACTGACATTGTCATTGGAAGAAAGAGACCTCTATGGGCTAGGCGCACTATGCAAGAGGCAGAAAGCTTTGCAGCTCCTAGAGGCACATTCAGAGAAAGTAAAAGGCCTCATAAGTTCTTCAATTATGTTGCCTTGATGAGTCAGATTATTGATTCAGAGCCTTCATGTGTTGAAGAAGCATTCAGTCATCAGGTTTGGAGAGATGCAATGGCAGAGGAGTATCAATCAATTCTGAAGAATGATGTTTGGGACATTGTTCCTAGACCTAAGAGCAAATCAGTGGTATCTTCGAAATGGCTCTTCAAAATCAAGCATGCTGCAGATGGGAGCATTGAGAAGTATAAGGCAAGATTTGTGGCTCGAGGGTTTTCTCAGAAAGAGGGAGTTGATTACGAAGAAACATTTGCTCCTGTTGCTCGTTACACTTCTGTTAGAACTATCATTGCCATTGCTGCATCAAGAGGATGGAAGATTCATCAGATGGACGTAAAGACAGCTTTTCTCAATGGTGTAATTGAGGAAGAAGTTTACATCGAGCAACCTGATGGTTTTGAAGTTCATGGGAAGGAGTCACATGTGTGTAAGCTGAAGAAGGCCTTGTATGGTCTTAAGCAGGCTCCTCGTGCTTGGTACGAAAGGATTGATCGGTACCTATCTAGTTTGGGCTTCTTGAAGAATGATGCTGATTCAAATCTCTATTTCAAGGTAATCAATGGTGATGCATTAATATTGGTTTTATATGTTGATGATTTGATCCTTACTGGAGAAGATCACCTGATTCTCGAGTGCAAGAAGGAGTTGACTTCAGAATTTGAGATGAAGGACCTTGGGCTCATGCATTACTTCCTTGGTTTAGAAGTCTGGTAGAACCAGATGAGATGATTCTAAGTCAAGGGAAGTACACCATTGATATACTTAAGAGATTTGGCATGATGGATTGCAAATCCATGTCCACACCTATGGAGACCAACCTACATAAGTTGAAGGAGGCTGCACCAATTCAGACTTGGTGGATCCTACATTGTACAGACAGTTGATTGGGTCTCTGATGTATCTGGTTAACACTAGACCTGATATTTGCTATGCAGTGAGTGCACTTAGCCAGTTTATGTGTGATCCGAGACAGATACATCATGTTGCAGCTAAACATATCCTGAGATACTTGTGTGGCACAGTTGGTTATGGGTTGAGGTATACTTCAGATGCAGACTTGGAGTTACATGGTTTTACAGATTCTGATTGGGCAGGGTGTGTCACAAATCGGAAGAGCACCTCTGGTTGTTGCTTCAGTTTGGGTTCTGCTATGATTTCTTGGTGCAGCAGGAAGTAGTCATCTGTAGCATTGAGTACAGCAGAGGCCGAGTACATTGCAGCTTGTATGGCAACTCAGGAAGCAGTGTGGCTTCGTAAGCTCCTTACAGGATTGTTTGGACAATCAATGTAGCCTACCATCATCCATTGTGATAATCAAAGTTGCGTGAAGCTTTCTGTCAATCCTGTGTTTCATGACAGAACGAAGCATGTTGAGATCAAGTACCACTACATCAGAGATATGGTACTGCGGAAGGCTGTACAGTTGAGGTACATCAGCACTAATGAGCAGACGACAGATATTCTCACCAAGCCGCTCTCCAGGATAAAGTTTGTTTACTTTCGAGATAAGCTTGGTATGGTGGAGAATCCAACCTTAACTGAGAAAGAGTCTCAGTATCAATGAGCCTTTCTTTGAGTCCTTCTCTGCGAGAGAAGTTCGAGGTGATATTCTTGTTCTTTATATTTTTACCATAGTATGGTTGTAGCCATTATGGTAGATATCGTGTTGAGGCGATATCCAATATCAAGTTGAGGTGATATTTATCTTTTACCATAGTATGGTTGTAGCCATTATGGTAGATATCGTGTTGAGGCGATATCCAATATCACGTTGAGGTGATATTCATCTGTTACCATAGTATGGTTGTAGCCATTATGGTAGCTATCGTGTTGAGGCGATATCCAATATCACATTGAGGTGATATTTATCCTGTACCATAGTATGGTTGTAGCCATTATGGTAGATATCGTGTTGAGGCGATATCCAATATCACGTTGAGGTGATATTCCTTTGTTCACCATAGCATGGTTGTAGCCATTATGGTTGATATCGTATTGAGGCGATATCTGACAATCACGTTGAGGTGATATGTCTTGAGCAGCTGGAAATATACTCCTTAGCTGAGAGGGAGTGTTGAAATTCGATGCAGCTTCAGTCGCATCTTCCAGCCACACATATTTAAGATCAATTAAATGGTAGACTATGTCTATTTAATTGATAGAGATGAATTTATGAAGAGACACGTTTTATGTGTTTAAATATAATTAATATTTGTTATCTTGAAATCTCGTACCTTGGAGGAGGCGCGATCTTCAGGAAACCGGCATTAATTTATTTAGGAATTTGTTATTATTAAAGCCGACTTAACTATCTCCAAGAGTCATGTATGAAGAGATTCAATTTATCATTGGAGGCCGACCTTGAAGAAATACGATCTCATGGAGGAGACGCGATTTTTGGGTACAAGGCCGACATGTCTTGGAAAGACACGTCTCTTCATTCATGGTGTATATATATTCAATGTAACATTGTTGTTTGGTACGCAGTTTAGTTCAGTTTCATTTTCACTTCAGTATATCATTCTTTGGCGCAAATTATATACACATTCTTGGTGCGAATTATACAAGGCAGATTGAGTTCAAGAAGAGATCATATCATTGTTGTTGAGACTATCTTCATCATACTGTCTTATACTGTATCAGTTTGATGCGCATGATTGGTCTCTATTGTACAAGAGATTCATTTACTATTCAATAAATAAGAGATACATTGTTGCTGGGTTTTTCTCCCTCAAGAGGAGGGTTTTCCCAGGGTACCTGCTGTGTTATTGTGTCTGTTTTTGAATTAATTTTCTGTGCACTTATCTGATCACTAAATTTAACAAAAATCTTATAGAGAACCAAAAGGGTTGCAAATTGGTATTTGGACAAGAAGCCAACAAAAATATACTTGCTAGACAAAGAGAACATGACATATTTTGCATCAAAATCCTATTTTAGTTGTTTTCTTCTAAGACTTCAACATGTTGGCTTCTATATACATTAAAATCTTGCCTAGATCATTTAACGGTGTTTTCCAAGGGTTTCATACAAGAATTCTACTAATCTCAGGAAGCTTTTGTCTTTTTGATGCTTTCTTGAATTTCCTTGAATTACTCTCCTTCTTGTGCCTCTATTAGAATGAGTTTTCAACTTGACTTTGAAGAAGTCATCTTTTGAAATCTTGACACACTTGGAGTTCCAATGACTTCTAGTACAATTATTGATGGGCTTTGTGCTCGTATTCTTTTTTGTGCTTTTTTCCCAATACTTCATCCATGATTTTGGTAGATGGTTGTAGAACAAGCTTAATCATTCTTAAGTGAAACTGCTAGAACTCATAATTATTGTTTTATGTGTAAATGTTTTCTAGGCATGCATACTCTTAGGTTCTAACTTTGTAATATTTAAATTTTAACTTTATTTTTTAAGAAAATGTTAGCACATTTGAGACAATCAAAGAGTTCATCAATGATCAACTAATGGAAAAGGATAGTTATTTTGAATTATAACCTTATTAAAAGCCCTAAAAGCCACACAAAATCTTTGGACAATGTTCTTTTATGTTACATATTAGGAGTTCACTAGACAAAATTTAAATGTTCTATGGAAACCTTTTCCAATATGTTTTTCTCCATATGCTTTATTAGTTATTTTTTGATATGTCCATAAATCTATATGAAAATTTGTAAACGATTCAAATACTAGGTACATTACATGTTATCACCAATATCTCTTTATGGGCCTAATTTTTGTGGCAAGTCATTAGGATAAAATTCTTTGAATTTCCCAAATATGTTGTCGATTTCAATATATATGTTTTTTATCCCTTTTATATCTCTTTGCTTTGTTTGGTGAGAACTGCAAGTCATTGCCTTCCTTTTGAAGCCAATCACTTGACTTTGAATGGCTGCACTAATTTTAATATTTTTATGTATAGAATATCCTTTATCTGTATATCTTTGGAGTATATGATCTTTATGTCGTACAATCTTGCTTTTATGAAAAATATTGGTTTATTATTCCAAGAATGAGGCAAGAAGTCTTGTGGGGTGAGCGGAGGAACGATTATGTTTTCCATACATACATGTAATGCAATTGCATCTCATCAAGGTTCATTGGAGAGAGAAGAGATAGTGTTCTCCATACATAGATATGATGTAATTGTATATCATCAAGGTTAATGAGGGGGGAGGGATGTTTTATAAATACATGTATTACAATTGAATATCATTGAGCTTCATGTTGCTAAGTTGTTGATGGATACTTTTGTTGAATCTAGGTTTAAAATAGTCTTCTTTTCTTAGTTGTAGAGAACTCATTATCCAATTATTAAAGATGATCACATAATTGGAAGGAAATCATAAATTTACTATGTGACTATAGTTTTAAAGACTCGTTGTTGTATGTGATAGATGAGGGCTAACCCGCACTATATCCATCATAAACCAAGATAAAAAAATATTGCACAATGATCCCTATAGTAAGTGGCATATGAGAGCTAATCAAATTGCCTTATAAATTTGTATAGTTGATGTTATTATCAAATAATCATCATTACCATCATATTAACACTTGACCAAATGCACTATAGAGCAATAGATTGGTTGATCCAAATCCTAGGAGATATCTAGGGGCAACACTTTAAACTTTGAGAAGCTAGATGTGTTTATAGGTGGAAAATGTTAATAATAACTCAATGATGAAACATTAATCAAGATAGATGCTTAGGAAAGACTTTAGAACTAGAGCATAAAAGTTTGATAAATTGTGTATTATGCATGTGACGTACTTTTGTGAGAGATGTATGACTGTTTATCTTCCACTAGCTATGTCTATATCATGACTATGCTATGAAATCTTATAATACAAATATATACATAATGTTACAACTTTGTGAAGGCTAGAAACTTTTATGGACATTGAAATATTTGAGCAAGCATTCATGTGACTCTTACACTTTTCTACATGTGAGCTAAATGACTTCACATTTAATGGTTGACATTGGCTCGCATGGCATTGCCCAACACCCCACACAAGGGTGTCCTTAACCCAATGAAAGGAACCCCATGGGTCATATTATGGGTCCACCCCTTGAAGTTTGAAGGCAACAATGCAATTGGCACTAAATGGTACCATGTTTTGTGAATATAATTGTATCTTGATGAAGATTGCATGGTTTATTGGGCACTTTGATGACATCATGCCCAATTTGCTCAAACTTGTCTTCTGTTGCTATGAATGTGTGTATGGCATCCAGGCGAGATGGATCAATACTTTTTAAGATATTGAAACCTTGGTAAAGTGTTTAGTGTTTTTGATTAAGGAACAAGTAGGTTTTGAAGGGACCCCGAAACCCTTAACAATAAACAAGAGAAAGATACAACATCAAAAGGATCATGAAAAAAAACAGACAATTGCCATCAAAGAAGAAAACAAGGAACCATCCCAAGGTAGCACAATAAGAAGCCAACAAAAAGCCAACAAAAGTCCAGCCACTAGGCCAGATTCCTAAGGATATCCGTCGCCTCCTGCTCAAGTTTGTTCATATTTAAAGCAACTTTCTTAATCTCTTGAATGTTAACAAGAGCCTGGTCAACCCTCCTCATCAGGTTCGCTCTGGTTATTTTACTCGGCCCCACGCCTTCCACCTGGCTTTCCTCTTTCTCAACATCCACATACATGGCAGTCCTGACCTGATAGGCATTTTCCAAATTATCAACCATCGTATTCATGGTCTTTGCAGTAGATTTTAAAGTTTTGTGGCTCATTTCCAAAACCTTGTGGATAGAATCTTTTATGTTCATCTTTTCCTCCATACCAGTTTTCCTCCATACCAAAAATCTTGCCATCATGGTTACTCTTAAATTGTTGCAAATCTTCAAATGTTTTCTTGAGGCACTCCACCATGTATTTCTTTTCTTCCTTAGTCCATAAGTCGGTGGCCTTATCTCTGTCTCTATTATTATTGTCATTCTTTTCAGCCTTTTCCAATTTACTGTTTATAGCCCTCTGGTTCAATTTAAGTTCCTTAATCTCAAAAAAACACCCATCTAATTAACCGAAAGAAATCCACATACCCATTACAAGCAATGGCAAGAATGTCATTAGGAAATTCATGTTAAGCTTTAAAGTAATGGTCATCTGCCTTGAGTTCACTAGGATAATGGGGCCTATCCTCTCTGTCAGTGGCATGGTAGCTGGAGTATTCCGACAAGGGGGTCGACTGCGAATCATCCTGATTAGTATCATAAGAGGGATCCTGCGAGACCTTTCTCTTACCCTTCTCTTGGGGGGAGACACTAGAATTACCTTTCCCCTTAATTGCAACGCTTCCCCTGGAAGAAGGGGTCTGGTGGGACAGAGTCGGCATAGCTTTGAAATGTTCATAGATTAAAACAAGCAAACCCTCATGGAGAATAGAATGCCTAATCGGATTCTGACTATAGTTCTGAAGACTAGCATTCAGAGAGGTAGCAAGATACAAAGGGAAAGAAACCCTAATTTGATGTCAGAAATGGTTGAGGAACACAAAATGGTACCCAAATACCCTATTGTAACGACCATCCAGGGTAATGTACTCCATAAACACTTTCAACACCTCCCTCCAATGCAAGAGGATCTTCAATAAATCGTAACTACTTTTGGTAGTCCCTCGCAGATCCTCCTTTTCCTTCTCTGTCTTCGGAAATTTTTGCACAGCCTGGTCGGAGAGTTTCCTGTCCCTGTAAAACTTGATGCCCTCAATGGAAAGCCCCATAACCTCAACAATTAATTGCTCATCAATAGCAACCTTTCTCCCAGACAAATTAATCTCACCGTCCTTCCATTCCTTGGCAAAAAACCTAGTGACATTCGGGTCCCAACCATGGAGTTTTTCGATATAATTGGTTATCCTGCCCTTCTCTAGCATCTCCCAAACCTTAGTGTTACTTCTTAGCTCCTCACAATCCGTCGGTTCCACCCTGTGACACTCACCACCCATGTTGGTAGAATTGTAGGCTTGTTTAGAAGACTCCAGAAAACCAATTAAGCTGGTAATCAGAATACCCAAAAAGCATGCGAAGCATAAAAAATTAGAATAGTAATTAATATTGTTGTGCTTCAACCATTATGAAGAACTATTGAACAATAGTCCCGAGACTGCATGACAAGACACTCAACACCCGTAATCATATGTTGGTGGGGGGAATTTGAACCTTCCCATGAATTCGATCATACATTAATAGGGCAGTGACATCAGCCTCCAGCTGATCACTCCTTTGCCACATCACCTTGTCCTTCGCCTGAACTCCCTTATTGGCAAAAAAGTCTGCCATTGTGTTAATTTCCCTATATGCATGGGAAATAAAGCATTTATCAAAGTTACTAATAATCCCCTTGGATAGATTAATCCAATTCTCTATAGTCCATGAGGGTTTTTGAAGGCCCTTAATACATTGTATGATATTGTTCGAGTCCCCTTCAAGCCACACATTTTTAAAGTTCAACTGACGAGGAAGATTCAAGACTTGAAACACCCCTATGGCTTTAGTAATATGGTTGGTCTGGGTACCCAAGGGGAGAGCCACCTCTGCAATAAAAAAGCCATTTTCATCCCTTATCACTCCCCCACACCCAGCTAGCCTAGGATTACCCTTGGCCGCCCCATCAAAGTTGATTTTTACCCAACCAGGAGGAGGGGGGTTCCAATGGATTCCATCTCTAGGCCCCTTAGTGGGTTTAAGAGGAGAAGAAATATCAACATTAATTGTCCAAGCATCAACAACTCTGAGCTCATAATCTTGGTATCTGACCTTTCCATTAGCCTTGATTTTGCTATTGAGCAAATTGAAATTCTCTCATAGCTTTGATAATTTTACCAAAAATAATTTCCTCCGAAAGAACCGAATACCGGAAGATTCTATTGTTACGCTCTTTCCAAATGCCCCATGCGAGGTGAGGAAAAATGGATCTCCAAAGCAGATTCAACACTTGATTGCTAGAAGGAGCCTTCCACTGGCTATAAAAGTCCAAGATAGACCCAGGAAAAACCTAGCTGAAATCCCACAATTGCAAAAGGACAGAGGAGAAAGAGATGTGAAGCTATCTTAGTCTCCACACAACAAAGATAACATCTGTTAGTAAAAGAAAAGCCACACTTACAGAGATTGTCATTAGTTAACAGTTTATTCTGAGAAGGATCCACAAAAAGATGTTGAGTTTAGGTATAAGGTTGTGCACCCATGCCTTCACCCACACAGGAGGAGGGGAGGAATGATAACATGAGGCCACTACCAAAGAATCAAAATAGATCCCTGAGGAGGACAACTTCTAGACCAAAGAATCCTCCTGGCCCCGCGAACTAAGCACAACAGAGTTAAGGAGAGACTGCAAAGGGAGAAGGTCCAAACTAATAGTAGAGATACCAACCCACTGATCATTCCTCCAATAGTCTCCAACAAAGGTACCAAATCTGGCTTTGCACTCCTCCATATGATTCCTAAAGATAGGGATACTACAAAGAGGTTCATTCTCGATCCACTGGTCTTCCCAAAACAAGATTTTTTACCATCTCCAAGTTTCCAAATCACACCTTTACCAGCAAGATCCCTAGCCTTAATGACATTATTCCAAAGGGTTGAACAAAGAGGGAGATTCTGAGAACTAAGAAAATCTTTAATGGAGTCAACTCCCTGCAAATATTTATTGTGTCGGATAGCATTCCATTCACGGGCATCAACAAAGGTTCTCTAAACCTGTTTCGCCAAGAGAGCTTTATTAAAAACTCTAATGTTCCTTAGACCAAGACCCCTATACTTTTTGGGTTTGCACACATTCTCCCAAGCAACCAACGGAATCCTCTTCTTCTCCTCAACCCCAGACCAAAGGAAACGTTCTTGAATCTTTTCAATAATTTCAGCAAACTTGGAAGGGATCTTAAACAAACTTAGAGCATAGACAAGCAAATTCTGAAGTGAAGCCTTTAGCAACATAACTTTACTAGCTTGACTAAGAAGGGCCCCTTTCCAACCAGCCAGCTTCCGATTAAACCTATCCACAAGAGAAATCCAAAAAGATTTTGGAGGTTTGGTTCCCAAAGGAAGCCCCAAGTAAATGGAAGGAAGAGAATTAACAACACAACCTAATATGTCTGCAATCTTCCTTTGCCTAGGTTTCAGGGTGTTGAAAAAGAAAAGAGAACTTTTCTTCCTGTTAATTTTTTGCCCTAAAGCTTCCTCATAAAGTACAAGGGAACTTTTCAAAGTTCTAGCGTCTCCAATTGTTGAGCTTCCCATAAGAATAGTGTCATCAACGAATTGCTGATGCTAACAAGCAAGATTAGCTGAAGACGGTTTTAACCCTTTCAGACTCACTTCCATCACTTTTTTGTGCAAAAGCCTTCCCAGACTTTTCGCCATCAGGGTAAAGAGAATAGGAGAAACAGGATCTCCTTGTCTCACACCTCTAGAGACTTTGAAAAAACGGGAAGGAGATCCATTGATAATGACAACAGTGTTGGTAGTTGAAATCATTTCCCATATCAGCTACATAAATCTCTCTGAAAACCCAAAAGCTTTTAAAACTTTCATCAAGAATTCCCAATCCACCCTATCATAGGCCTTATACATATCCAACTTAAGTAAAAAACCTTGGTTTTTTGAGACTTCTAAAGAATGGATATTCTCATGAACCGTAACAATGGAATCCAAGATCTGTCTGCTAGGGACAAAGCCATTATGCTGAGGAGAAATCAACAGCAGGAGAACCCCAAGAAGCCTAGTGGTAACCACTTTAGAAATGATTTTGTAAAAGGAGTTGCATAAGCGAATTGGGCGGAAGAAATCAAAAGCATCAGCACCAGGGAACTTGGGGATAAGAACAATAAACGTAGCATTAAGCTCTTTCAACAAATTCCTGGATCCAAAAAACTCTTTAACAACATTAACCACATCATCAACAACTATCTCCCAAAAGACTTGGAAAAAGAACATAGGGAACCCATCAGGACTAGGGGCCTTATTACCTTCAAAAGAAAAAAACAACCTTTCTAACCTTTTCCGGTGAAGGGATAGCATTCAAAGATCTATTTTGATGCTTATTCAGAATATTGGGGATATCATCAATGAGGGTTTGTTGAGCATTCACATCCAACCTCTCTTCCGTAGATAAAAGGTTAGCAAAGAACTGGATGGCCTCATTCCTAATCTCATCCTCCTTTTCAATTTTGACACCATTCTTCAAAATATGAGTGATACGATTAGACGCCACGTGTTTCATAGTAGTCATGTGGAAGAACTTGGTGTTCTTATCCCCTAACGAAAGCCAAACCGATCTTGATCTCTGTTTCCAATATTCATCTTCTTTTGATATAATATCATGATATTTTATGAGGATTTCATTTTCTTTGGATAGGAAATCTCCCACATAACCATCTTTTTGAATTCTATCCTGAATATCCTTTAAATCAGACTGGATAGCGGACTTAGTAGCAAAAATGTCCCCAAAAACTTCCTTATTCCAAATTCGGACCTTGGTTTTGACCTCGCTGAGCTTTTTAGCCACCCGAAACATAGCAGTATCACTAACCTTTATATTCCACCAATCGTGAATGCAATTAAAGATATTAGGATGAGACAACCACATTCTTTCAAATCTAAAAGGGAAGTTTCTCTTACCTGACATAGTCAGCCACAAAACTGATAGGGAAATGATCTGAGCCAATTTTGGAAAGAGCATTTAAAGAACAAAAATAATCCTTCATCCAATTATCCGAAATTAAGGCCCTATCAAGCCGAACTTGGATAAGATCATTCCCAACCCTCCTGTTAGACCAAGTGTAGGTAGCCCCCTTAAGGTCCACAACATGCAAACATTGGGAGTTGATAAAATCTATCAGGTCCAATTTACTATTCATCTGTATTTGAGAACCTCCAAATTTGTCCGACACAAGCAACAGAGTGTTAAAATCTCCCATAATGATCCAATTCTCATTAGGGAAGCATAACCTAAAAGACCCAAGTCTTTTCCAAAAACTCCTTGCAGTTCTATTGTTGGGGGCATAGATATTAGATAGAATCCAGCTGAAATCATCTCTAATATGCCTGAATCTAGTAGCCACATGATTGGCATCTTCCCAAACCAGAGTACCATGAAGATGATCCTGATTCCAAAAAGTCAGTAAAACTCCAGAAGTCCCCTTTGAACTCGTACCCTGCACACCACAATTCTTGAAAATCTTAATCTTTTCCACTCTATCCTTAGGCATCTTGGACTCTTGAACAATTAAAATATCTGGTTTATGGTCCCTAGCAAAATTGTGCTAAATATCTTGTTTATGGTAACTGTTTAGCCCCCGAATATTCCATGACATGAACTTCATTTCTTTAATGGGGTATTGCTTTGACAAATCTCTGGGATGGTTCTTTGAACCCCATCAACAATATTTTGGGTGCATTCCTGTTCTCTATGCTACTTTGTTGATTTTGTACCTGAACTTCTTTGGACTCCACAATCTGCTTTTGATCTATTTCTTGTAGAAACCCCCACCGTGTTGTTCCCTTTTTTGCTCTTCTTCTTCTCAACTTTTGTATATGAGCTATTCTCATCAAGGTCCAGGTCCTCAAGTCCCATGAATTCTTTCCCATCCATGAAATCATCTTCAACAATAACTTTATTGACCGAAGAATGCCCCATGTCATTCCTCACCTTACTTGTATCCACAGAATTCCCAAATGTGGATTTCACAACCTCCGAAGAACTTTGAGAACCATCCTGGATAGAAGAATGAATGATCTTCTCCCCAGCTTCCACAAAGCCCTCGTCACTAGTTGCTTGACTTCCTGCTTCTTGACGAAGTCATGGCATCTATGGATAACAACTCCCCAAAGGAGTTGGCAATTCCCCTAAAAACATCCTCATTCCAATACTCCAATGGTAAACCTGGTAAATGAACCCACACAGACATTGCTTCAAAAGAAGCATTTGAGAAGTCCATTTTCGGGGACAACTTCTTAATAGCCAAGAATAATTTGCCAATGACCCAAGGGCCACCACACAGAATTGCTAGCTTGTCCTCTTCGCAGGAAAAAAGTGAAGGAGAAGAAACCCTTGGGCAGAGCCGCAACCTCAACTTGACCTTTAGCTCTCCACTTCTTCCTTACAAAATCCCTAACCACTTCAATATTTGGTCTTGGGCCCATAAATTTTCCCACTAGCGATGATGCCATTAGAGAAACATTATGATCAATCACTAGATCATGTACAAGAATGGCATACGTTCCACTCGAAGGGACCAAAATATTGCTAACCAGAGGAAAGATTGACTTACCAACAGGCTTGGTTCCAAACAACGAAACCCACTTCCTCTTTGAATCCTCCCGTGACTGGTTTCTCGAAACCTTATCCACGCCCTGGTTTCCCAGACACCCAGACCCACTAGCCTCGCCATTCGGAGAAGAGCTAGAGGACAACTTACCTTCTGAAGCCACCTTACCACCTAGGTCCCCTCACTTCTCCGGGCCCTAGTTCTCATAAGTCGCTCCCTCCTGTTCGTCGCCTGCATTCCCCCTTGCCACATCCCCAGAAAGACCACCCCCCAGCACAGACCCAACTGCCTTCAAGCCAGACACCCGTTGCCGGCCAGAAAATTCAAAACCTCGTTCCTGCTCACCCATCCTGCCTTAATTTTCACCCTGTTGTTATTCTTCTGAGATCTACTCTATTTTTCTTAGTGTTTAGTGTTGATGATTACAGCGTCAGGCAACTTCTTCCAGCCACGACTTGAGACTATAAATTTAATATAGCCTGAACGACTATTTAATTTATATGAGATTGATATGTATGAAGGGGCACTTCACTTAAGATATGATTTAATATTTACTTATTGTCAAATAGTTAAATGAGGTCGATCCTATCTCTTCCACCACCCCTTGAAGATACATCGATTTGCTTTGGAGGCCAACATCATGTTTCAAGGAGACGCGATTCTTGTAGAAGGCCGACATGAAGATTTGAGGAGATGCACCCTTTCCTTCTCACTTGTATATATCGAAGTTGTTCATTTGTCATTTCACATTCATCATTCCATTCATTGCATAGTTCGTGAATTTTCAAGGGCGATATATTTCAAGTGCAGATTGTATATGTGGAGAAAGTTGAGATCTTATTTGGGGAGATTGATATCATTATCAAAGAGAAGTATTATATCTTTCCTTGTTTGCATCCCATTGTGGTGTTATTGCTTGGCCTCATAATCAGCCTTATTGTAAAAGAGATCATTGTTTTACATTCAATATATAAGCGATAGATTGTTGTTGGGTTTTTCTCCCTCAAGTGGAGGGTTTTCCCAAGGTGTATGTTGTGTTTATGTGTTTGAATTTGAATTAAAATCTGCTTATCTAATCTGATCCTAAAACTAACATTTAGAAGTACAAACCATGAAACATGAATTTGTGTTACTATAACCCATGAAAATGGACTTGCAAGTATTGTTGGAGTTATACTTGAAGAATCCTCTTAGATCTTTGGCACAACAAAGTTCATGATTTATATTAATAAAAAGGAATGTAATTCTTAAAAAATATTATTATACATTTTTATATCAGTCAAGTGAGGGGTTAGGGCCCTCTCGCATATTTATATAAATATTCAAAAAAAAATGCATAGAAAATCCTTGTAGAGGAACCAGGCACAAACCAACATGAAAATGACTATTGTTGATGTTATTGCAGCTTCGGGCTTCATACTTATTTATTTGTGATTATTTAATGGCAACATATCTCTAAGATGGCCGACCTCCTTTGTAATTATTATTTATTATTTGTAATGGTGGCCAACCTTGTCCTTGAAAAGGTGTGACCCCTCTAAGCAACATGTATATATAGGTCACTTTCTCTCATTTGGCAATCAAGCAAGTTTGATCTCCTTATCCATTAAGTGCAAGCTCTTCAAGAAGAACAGTGCGAATTCATAGAGGAACATATTGTGTGTTTATTCAAGTGCGAATTGAAGGTCGGACTACTAGTTTGTGTTACAGCCATTACTGAAGTTGATCTTTGGCCTTGTGTGTGGCCTCCTTGTAATGTAACTTGTTGCCATTGCTCATATATATAAGAGATATAATTGTTGTTGGGTTTTACTCCCTCAAGAGGAGGGTTTTCCCAGGGTATCTGCTGTGTTATTGTGTCTGATTTTAAATTAATTTTCTGTGCATTACATCTGATCATAAAACTAACATGGTATCAGAGTGGGTTTGAAGAAGATCTTGATCAGATTTTGTTTATGCATGAAGACATCATCCCATTGTAAAGTCAACAATAAAAGTCTCAGAGTTTTTTATTTGAATCGTGGGAGCTATTCTGGAGATTTGTATTAGGAGTGATAAGTGTTTTGAATAGAAAGGCGTGGAAGTCAAGGACACTGGGCCGCATAGCATGACAGATTGTGAACATTTATTGGAGAAGCATATCCCTCAATACCTTTCTAGACTCACAGACACAAGGCCAGGTCTGCCTTGGTTAAGTTTGCTTCTGCTGTGTAGAAGTTGCTTAATGGTAGAAAGGCTATGAGAAATCATTTTTTTTTTTTGGAGAGTACATCTATTCACCATATATTCTGAGATCTAGGATGCATTGGTGCCTTGGTCATTATTTGTGTTTGGAGTTGATCTGTGGGTCACTACAAACCCCGAAATGTGGCTCCTATGATAGGTGTAAATTCAAGGATGACATCACTGAAGGTGGCAAAGATGAGTCACAACCACAGATCCAACTCTATGGTGTACAAAGAGATAAGTATTCTTTGTTTGTTTGAAATCACCTTTCTAGGTTGAATTTCAATTTGCCGAGTTATTTCATTTATTTGGATCTTGTGTGGTTAGTATAGAGAGATTGTAATTTCTCTTGAATTGTGTTCTCTAGCATAAAGATCCTTTGAAGATTTCAAATTATTCATTGCGAGTTGTTTCATGCTAATTACGAAGATCTCTGAGTGTGACTCTGAGATGAAAAAGAGAACTGCATTTTCGTTGTGATAGGTTGATCACATCAATATCATTCTCTAATGCATGAACTGTGTTAGAGCCTTGACTCTTGGAGAGAGTTGGTTCTACATGGTAACTGCATAATGCATTCAAGAAACTTGCAGTTGTTCAGATTGTCTTTTGTTGTGCTGAGTTTAGCACTCTCGAGAGGAGTAAAAGTTGGAAGAAAGAGTTATATCAAAATTCAATAAAGATAAGTTTCTTTATTCCTTCATTCTGATTCTTTGATATATTTCTTTTATAGGTTGATTTACTTATTTATGTTTCAATATTGTTAATAAATTCTTATGTATTCATGCTATAACCTAAAATAGTAAACTTTGTATGATTCTAGCCTTGATATTCATTGGATAGTTATAAACAGTTAGTAATCTCTCTCTAAAATGCTTTCAAGACAGATCTAAGAGCAGAAGGTGTTGAGAGATTGCTTAGTGATGAAAAGCTTGAGGCATCTTATGAGGAAGTCATGCCGACCAAAGAAATGATCAAGCGTGAAGTCACATCTTGTAGCCATGGGACTGAGTTGGTGGCTAGAGGGAGTTCACTTCTAGAAGTCTTCTTTGCAAGCTTTGAAGCATGGATCAAGAGGGAGTTATGTGACTCATTGAGAAGAAGTGAAGATTACTATATTGCAAGGCTAGGTGCTAAAGCGTTAGAGTATCCCTTCAGCTGTTGAGATCATAATTGCACAAGACAGTCATCTGGATTTGATATTGGTAGCTCCGCAAACCTATTCAGAATAGAGTGATCTGCTATGAGGTCGAGGAGGTCTACTTTGAACTCTCTACAGTACTAGAGGTGTGCACTGGAAAAAATTTATCTAAGGCAAGCATTGTAGGCAATCTTGGATGATGAGGTCAGAAGGTTGATGCAGTACCAAGATCTCGATAATTTAATGTAACCTAAAAGAAGATGGAAGCTACTATTGAGATTTGCATGATGGATTGCAACCATGTATACGCCCATGGAGACCAACCTACACAAGTTGAAGGAGGCTGCAACTATTTCAAACCTAATGGATCCCACGATGTACAGGCAGTTGATTGCATCCTTGATGTATCTAGTCAACACTAGACCAAATATCTACTATGCAGTGAGTGCACTTAGTCAGTTCATGTGTGAACCGAGGCAGATACATCTTATCGTTAAATCTAAAACATATCCCCGGTGATACTCTGTGTGGTAGCTTGATGCGGGCTTTTGAGATATTCTTCAGATGTGGATTTGAAGTTGCATGATTATACTGATTCTGATTGGGCAGGGTGTGTCACTGATCGAAAGAGCACCTCTGGATGTTGCTTCAATTTGGGATTTGCTATGATATCCTGGTGCAACAGAAACAAGCCATTTCGTAGCATTGAGTACAAATCGTGAAAGGCAATAGCTGCGCCTTTGTGTGGCAGCTCTAGAAGCAAGCAGGGCTTCGTATTCCTTGCAAGATTGTTTGACAATCGCTGGAGCCTACTATCATTCATTGTGATAACCTTAGAGTCAGGAAGCTTTTCGCTATCTCTCAGGTTTTCCATGACAAAACCAAGCATGTTGAGATCAAATCACCACTACACGATATGGTATCATGGAAAGCCATACTTGGAGGTATATCGCAAGATCGATGAGCTGCATCGACAACATTCTCACCAAGCCTTCCAACAAAGTTTGTGTACTTTTGAGATAAGCTTGGTATGGTGGAGAATAGCCTTAATTGAGAAAGAGTCTCAAAGACGTGATCCTCAGAATGAGTTCTTCTCTATGAGAGAAGTTCGATGTGAAATCCCTTGATTAACGAGTTCTTCTCTGAGAGAGAAGTTCGAGGTGAAATCCCTTGATTAACGAGTTCTTCTTTGAGAGAGAAGTTCAAGGTGAAATCCCTTGATTAATGAGTTCTTCTCTGTGAGAGAAGTTCGAGGTGAAATCCCTTGATTCCACCCTCTGGGAGAGCCAAGGTGGATGTCATGTGTGTGACTCCATGACAACATCACGTAAGAGAGTTTGTGATGATTCCTCTTGTACTTGTGTTTTCACCCTTTGGGAGAGCCATGGTGAAAGTCATGTTGAGGTGACATCATGCAAGTGATGAACACTTGTACATACCATACATGGTTGTAGCCATTATGGTTGATATCACGATGAGGTGATATCGTTTCTTTTCCTCATATGGTTGTAGCCATTGTGGTTGGCATCACGATGAGGTGATGTGTCTTGTGCAGCAGGAAGTATTCCTCCTTAGCTAACAGGGAGTGTTGATGTTATTGCAGCTTCGGGCTTCATACTTCCTTATTTATTTGTGATTATTTAATGGCAACATATCTCTAAGATGGCTGACCTTGTCCCTGAAAAGGTGTGACCCCTCTAAGCAACATGTATATATAGGTCACTTTCTCTCATTTGGCAATCAAGCAAGTTCGATCTCCTTCTCCATTAAGTGTGAGCTCTTCAAGAAGAATAGTGCGAATTCATAAAGGAACAAATTGTGTGTTTATTCAAGTGCGAATTGAAGGTTAGACTACTAGTTTGTGTTACAACCATTGTTGATGTTGATCTTTGGCCTTGTGTGTGGCCTCCTTGTAATGTAACTTGTTGCCATTGCTCATATATATAAGAGATATAATTGTTGTTGGGTTTTACTCCCTCAAGAGGAGGGTTTTCCCAGGGTATCTGCTGTGTTATTGTGTTTGATTTTAAATTATTTTTCTGTGCATTACATCTGATCATAAAACTAACTACTATTACTACCATTGAACATACAAGCCGATAAATAGAGATCAGATTGTTACCATTACACACAAAATTATGTGTCTTCTACATTATCAAAATCCCAAATAGAGCTAGAAACCAAATAAGAAAAATAGTATAGAGCCTTGACTTCAAACAAGAATTGGACTATACCAAAAACCAAATAAGAAAAATAGTATAGAGCCATGAGTGCCATCCTCTGTCTTAAAGAGTCTTGCCCTTTTTGAGAGGAAATTGAAAATTACATGAATGAAATCACAATACAGGATGCCATCATAAATTCTTTGCAATGAATGATTAAGCATGAGAATGAGCCTTTGCCACAAGTTTAGGGGATAAATAATTGAAAAGTAAATTGATTATAATGTTGGGAAAATCTAGCAATCGAGAGGCTTCATCGATTGTTAATAAGTCTTTCATTTGATTGATCTCTCTATTCGAAAGGAAATTGACCACAATGTTGCCTTCTCTATAACAATGTTGTATCGAGAAATTGGGAATGGAGTTTAATATTTCCCATGTACCTTTAAGTATATTCTTGATTTTCCAATTGTTGCAATGATTATTCCTTGCACATAAAATGATCACCTTTGAATCGCCTTTTATGACAACATTATTGATATTGCAAGATAATTGTCTCGAGACCATTAAAAGAGTCTTCACCTTTGCTTCATTGTTAGTACCAATACATAGCTTTGTTGTTGCCACTTTGATCAATATTCTTAAATGATCCAAAATGATGCATCCAGCCCTAGAGGGACCTAGATTCCCTTTGGAAGCACCATCAAAGTTCAATTTCCACATTCCATGTTGTGGTGGATTCCATTTGATTTGCTTTATATCCATCAAAATTGGAAGAAACAAAGAGCCCATGAATGGGAAAATATATTATAATACTTATTTACATTAGTTGATTCTATTTTAATTATGTCAGTGCAATATATTGTACCTATTTGTAAGTTTACTTAAGATATTAGGAATATTTAATCATTCATGCTTATTTAGATAATAATGACATGTACACCTTGACTTGAGGTACACAAGAGCCACCACTACCTCAACAATCCTTGATTGATAGTAGTTAGGTGTCATCTTTTTTAAATCAAGGACACCTTTGTCTTAGTCATATGGAGTTTATAATCCATTCATTGGTAGTTCAACTCTTGATCTCTTGGACTTGTTATAGGTGAGGAGGCATATGTATTTTGAAGATGAGACAATTTCTTGGATGTGCAATATAATCAACTTAAACATTAAGCCCTTTCACCAATTGAGGTTATATAGGCATGTGCTAACATTCTATCACCATCATCACTTACTTCCATTGAGTTTAATGTTGCTTCAATCAAGGCTTCTAGAGATTCAATGTAGTAGGACTATTTTTGTCCTCTAGAGGTAGTTCTTTGGAATGGGTACTTGATAGGTCTTTTAGTTTTGTTTAGAGTCCTCTATTGTAGACTTGGACATATTGAAGACAAGTTTTCTGATTTATTTGTGAGTCTTATGTCTTAGATTTGGAGGACACTATTGAGGGCATTTGTTTCCTCTTGATGGTTGGTTCCATAGTAGCTATTGTACCTCATCTTTGGTTCCTATTCTTTAGTAGCTTCCATAGTGTTTGGAGTTGTCACCATCATCAATTAGGCTTGGGACTTCTGATTAGATTGTAACACCTTGCAACATTGACTTAGAGACAAATGAGCAATTTCTAGAAATCTTTTTTGTTTTTCCTTATCTCATATTCCTTGCAAAATGGGGAAGATCTCTTGCATTCTCTGATGCATTTACTTCTTCCGAAGGGGAGGAATGTTGTTTGATGCACATGGATCCTCTTCAACTTGTTGTATCATCCTTCCAACATTAGTGCAGGAGGCATCACATTTGGTGAATGGTAACTATTTAGTCTCTCTTCTTGGCAATAGATGGGTTCTTTTTTCTTTCTTTTTGAGGGGGCTTATCATTGTACATGGGTACCTGACATTACTTGTTTTGTTGGGACCCATTTTCGTCAAAGGCGGTTTGGTGGCATTGGTGGCCCCATAATAAAATTGATACTTGGAGATTGGAAAAATTAAAAAGTGAAAATAAAAATATTTTTTTCTTTTGTATGAGGTCGACCCTCATGTTGGTGCCCCATTTTGGGGATTTAGAAAATTTTAAATAAAATAAAATGCTTCTTGTTGGGTCAACCCTATCTAGGTACCCAAATTTGCAAATGAAGAGATGCCTTTAAAACAGAAAGTTGCATCATTTCAAAAACGCATGTTGCTTGATGGAATTGCCCCCTTTGGTGAAGGTATTTGAAGAGGTTGAAAGGAGTTTTTGAAAGTAAGCAATTATTGAATATCATTCGATATGGGGGTGGTGTTGGTGTAATAGTGCATCTTGTTGGAAAAATATTGTCATCGATGTCAAAGGCGGTTTGGTGGCATTGGTGGCCCCAAAATAAAATTGATACTTGGAGATTGGAAAATAAAATTATTTTTTTCTTTTGCATGAGGTTGACCCTCATGTTGGCACCCCATTTTGGGGATTTAAAAAATTTAAAATAAAATTAAATGCTTTTTGTTGGGCTGACCCTATCTAGGCACCCGAATTTGAAAATGAAGAGATGCCTTTAAAATGGAAAGTTGCATCATTCAAAAAGGCACATTGTTTGATGGAATCACCCCCTTTGGTGAAGGTATTTGAAAAGGTTGAAATGAGTTTTTGAAAGTAAACAATTATTGAATATCATTCGAATATGGAGCGGATTTAAATAAAAGTTATAGCAGATCTAAAAGGATGATCGTGGCAATTCTATAAGTAGAAATATTGAAGACTATATTGCAGATTTACGGGTAGATAGATTGCAAATTTGCGAGTAGATATTTAGGCAGTTATTGATGAAATCACGAGCAAATTTGTAAAAGAGAATTAGAGAAGATCCAAGGAGTTGCATATTACCATCATATTATTTCTTTGGAGGTTGGTGCCTCCTAATTGAGGAGATCGGGAGGTTGGAGCCTCTCATTAGAGGAAACTGGTGTCTATTGTT
>VDFB02139803.1:0-19311 GCA_007258455.2 Sequoia sempervirens | reverse complement strand
TCGTCCACCCATGCCCTTGAGCCCACATTTATGTTTATGGTCCAAATAAGCTCCAAATATGAATATTATGATCTTTTAATCATGCATGGGTGGATCTAACAAGGAGTTGTAGGATTTGATTAACATTTTCCTTGAAAGCACTTACTGCACTTCATGTATGCAGGATTCATGGAACCTACCGCGGCTCTGTCAAGGAGGCCCATTGAGAAATTTGAACAAGGAAAATCATGTAGCTCCTATCACCATTCATTTTATGCCCACCTTTCCTCATAGCACCCATTAGCGGAGCTGGCATTAGAAGGAGGCCTATGTCAAGGAGGTTAGTGACAAAACTACAAAGGATGACCTTTAAAGGAACAAGAAGGAGTAGTTTTATTTTCCACCAAATGATGAAGGTCAGGAGTTGTTCATCTAGATCAGGAGTAGTATATCTACTTAGAAACACCAATTTGTAAAAAGGATGCACTTAATTGGTTGAAGGATACTACAGATGCACTAACAAGAAGGCAACCTTTGAGCAATTTCAGCTACAAAAAAAGGGCAATCATCTAGAAGACAAAATTGCTATAGTGACTGGCCACTAAAAGACAAAATAGGGAAAACAAAAAAGTTGTATTTTAAATTGTTGAATATTGGGGGTAGGAGAAACCCTAACTTGTAATGAATATAAGCCACACATTGTGATTAAATCCTAGCCATTCATTTGGGCTTTGGAAAACTATAAATAGGGGCCTCCCACTCATTTGTAAATGGTTGGAGAATTGGTGTAAAAGGAATTTTCAGCAATAAAAGACAACATTGCATGATTTTATGGATGTTCTCTTTGATTTTTCTCATCTTGCATGCATGGTTCTACTTCCATGTTAGTTTTAGTTGTAGTTTCTTGATTAGATGTGATAATGGAAATTGTTTTTATGGTATTTGATGAACTTTTAGCCCATTATTTTAGCACTTATTGATGAAAAACTATTGTGTAAAGTTAGCCTGGGCTTCTTTATTTAATTGCTACAACTTAGTTCAATTTCATGTTCATGATGTGCATGTGCAATATGAAAATCAGCAGACCTTAGGAGATTGCACTGGTTTTGTGTAACTATAGGTTCCTCTTGGCCAAGAAAAACTTAGTCTGGTAAAGTTTTTCTACTGTAGTAGCCTCCATTATTACTATTCATTCATAGCTTAGGATTAGAATAGATTTCTTAACACTTTCTCTTTTGCTCTTTCTTTTAGTCTTTTGTTAGAGTAGGATCTTGAGCATCACCATGAAGCTAAATTAGATGAACTTGGTGAGCTTCATCTTTCTATTCTGAGTGGGTAGCTACTGTTCATTCACTCACAACACTTTGAAACTTCATTTGTAGACCCAAATTCCCATGATTTTTAATTCATACATAAGTCTGCCTTATGATTCCAGCAAATCACATGAAACAATTGAGATATTCCAAGCATCTTCAAGACCTAACATTAGATACCTTGGGATAGTATTCTACAATTTGATTGTGGAAGATTATCTTTCAAGAGAGGTGATGCACCTATGCATTACCTATGTTGAGAAGTGCATAAAACACCCATCAACAGAACTGGCACTAGAAGGAGGGTTGGGATGTTGAGGCTACAAATTTGAAAGTTGGAAGTTGAAAAGAGTACTTTCAAGAAGAAATTTGAGATAGAGAGATCTCTTTTAATGTTGGAACTTAAAATCAAAAAATTCTAAAGGAAAACAAAAACTAAGTTGAAATGGAGTAGACGTGCAAATCATCATCACTCAGTTACATGCAAATTTGAATAGAAGGTTGAGAAGACCATTGCAGTAATTTTCATTGGCAAACAGATGTTGGATCCATGGCACACACATACATAATGAATTGGGATGTCTAATATTCTAGAGCAAGATTGAAAGAGTCCTACAAGGAGAAATTCCCTTTTGGGAAATATATGAGCTTGTGGCACTTGCAAACCCTGAGGAAGAATTGACAACCATGGAATCTAAGGCATTCAAGGAGCTGATCCAAGAATGTTTGGGCAGTGAAGATGGACCAGGATTGGAGGAGGTATTGATGTCTACCTGGTGTATATTTCACAACACACCTCATTCAAAATTAATTTGTTCATCATGTGCAAACATTATCACTCAAGTCAAGGGTTGCTTAAACATGTTGGAGCAGCCAACTTTTAATGAGGATGAAGCACCCCATGAGGCAGAAGAGCTATCAACATTTGGGGGACAACATATTCAAGATGATCCAAGAGATTTGACACAAGCCAATGCTGGGATAGCAAATACATAAGCTAAAAGTCAAAGAGAAGAAGTTGATAACAATCTTGATGGAAAATCATCTAGAAAAGAATTAGAGGGCCTTTTCACCATCAATGAAGAGTATTCCTCCACTCACAAAGAGGATCCATTGTCATTTGAGGATGGATCAACAAATTCTGCAATAGTGTATGCTGGGGCAGCCAATGAAGATGTTGAAAATCAAAAAGAGTAAGAGGTTGATATCTTTGGAGCAGTAGAAAATGATGATGAGAGTATAAGTGAAATCATATTAGAAGATCTCGCCTTCATTAATGACAGTGGCCAAGCATCTGAAAATGAATATTTGGAGGAGTGGGAACAATCTATGTCCTGGTTGTTCACTATTCAACTTCCTTCTCAAGTGATGATGAGGACCTAATGGTGGAAAGATACAACCAACTCATTTCTAGATTAGCAAAAGATTGGTCTGAACTAAAATATCAAGTGGATTTGGAGGTATTGCTACTACCAAATTGGTGTAGGCTTCACGATTCATCACACTCTGAGTTCGCATGTGAGCTATGCCAAAAGGCTATTAGACAAGTCAAAGAACAAGCGAGGAAGCCAAGCACACCACCTCCTATAGTTGCTTCAAGGATTGAGCGTGGGGATCAACAGTTAAAGCCAAGTGATAACCTAGTTGAAGGATGCCCTCATGAGGATGTTGAGATGGTAATGGAAGAAGAACAATGCAACCCTGAGCCTCCAAATGATGGGGAAAAACACATGGGAATGTTGTCCACTAGTCATCAAGAATTTCTTCCTCTTGAAGAGCATTTACTCACCATGAATGATGGGCTTTATGGCGAGTCCTTGGAGGAAAATTACGTAGTGGATTTTGGTCCCCTTGATGAGGTGTCATCAATTGATGACTTCTTTCCATTAGGAGTTGTACTGCAGAGGTATGCCCATGCCAAGGAAGAATGCATCTTGGAGGTTGGTAGCAATGAGGGCATACTACTTGAACCATCAAATGATGATGCACTAGAGTTTCTAGATTGGGAGAGGGGTTCCTTCTTTGTCTATAGTGACAGTGAACAAGGGGAGAAAATTGAACATCATGAGGATATGCATGAACAACAAAGAGAAGAAGACAAAGATGGAGGTGCTGAGAAAGCTACCAACAAACATGAAGCACCCAGTCGACTACAAGATGCAACTTGGAGTCCTTCCACCATGATCATTGTTGTTCCTCCTTCATGTTTAGAAGGATGAAATAGGAAATATTTGTGCATGTCATGTTCTCATGACATTGAACATCATAAAAATAAGGTCAATGCCTGGGGAAGGAGATAGGACAGTGTGTTTCCTTTTGAAGATAGCAATCAAGTGGACACCAGGTTTGCAGAAGACCAACGAGACGAAATATATATCCTCGAGGAACAACTAATAGGGGTTTCCAATCCCACACAAAGATTGGAAGGGGTGCTCACTTCCCCATTCTCCCAGCCTTATGCAAGCTTGATGCTCAAAGTGCTGCACCATCTGGTGCCTCCATCTGAAGCTGCCAATGCACCTATCGACAATACAATGCTCACTCTTGACTATCAAACACTGCCACATCTGCATGAAGAAATCCAAGTTCTATTGTTCCTTGCTCTTGTTAATTGTTATAGCTGCATTTATCATTTTGATTATGGGAATGAGGGAAGGAAAACTTTCTTATGGATTAACCATGGATTTAACGAGCCTCCTCAATTGCTGATTTTCCCTGACTATGCGATTAAATTTGAATGTTGTGTTAATAAACTTACCTTTTCTAAGCATAAAGATAAATCTGCATGGCTTAGAACTGTAATGATCACTCATTTTCTTATGTGTTCCTTGTGAAATCCTATGAGCGTAAATGTTATTTTTCCTTGCTTAAGCATAGTTCTCTGTAAATCTCTTTGTACATAGCTCATTTTTTAGTAGTGTGTTTTTTGTGTATATAGTTTTGCTTTCCTACTTTGTTTAGGGTAGTTGGTTTGTTGCAGGTTAATTTGGCTTTAGATTATTTTCTTTGTTATTTGCTTTCACTTTCCTACTTTGGTTAATGTAGGTGCTTCTTTTCATTTGTTTACCATTTTTGTTTCCGTTTTACTACTGCTTTGCTACTACTTTGCTCGAGGTCCCTCTACTTTTAGACATGAACATTTGTGCGCACAATAACCACACTTATTTCTTGGTGTTGTTCTATGTATTTCTTTTTTAAACTCTAATCAAGTTTTTAGAGTGGATGGTGAATGTCTTCTGTTAGTGCCAAGTGATTTAGATGTTTGGTCTAAAGGGGATAAGCCTTTGGTTGGTCTGACTCCAATGTATTCTGAAATCTTATATCTCTCACACATTTTAAGAATCTGATGGTCATTGTAGGTCCTTTGTGAAGTCTAGTTAAGTGAAAAATCTAAAATTATGCTTCAGCACCACTGTGATTCTCAGCCCTCAGTGCGAGCTTCATTGCTTGCAAGTTGGAATGAAAGGAATTGACAAGAAAAGAATCAAAAGAAAAGTAAGACATTGAAAATCAAAAGAAATAAATTTAGCTTTTCAAGGGAATTCGAGCAACTCTACCGGGGCTATGGATGCTCGGTCGGTAGTAGAGCAATGTTCGGGAGAATCACAGCGACAACCTCATCGAGGCTATGGACACCTGACTAGCAGTGAGGCAATGTCCCAGATGCTTTTGGAGTTAGAATAAACTACATAGCTTAACTTGATGAAGCTTGGGTTCCTACAGCAACTTAAGAATGGGAGATTAACACAATTGCACACACTTGGATTTCTAGCATACTGAAGGTTGGGTTGACTAGTGGTTTTGATCCTTTGGTCAAACATCTAGTTTTTTTTCCCTAGTGTGAAGGTCAGAACCAGAGATTCTGGGTTCGTGATTCCAGTTTGTCATCAAAATGCTATGGAGCATTTCCCCAGTGAGTCACCATTTATTGTGCATGTTTTGCACACATGCGTCGCCATGGGAAGGGAACCCCTCTATTTACTCAGGCTAGGTTGTTTTGACCTTGTCTCATTTTGTGTGCCTCTATTTCCATGCCCTAAGTTGGCCATGAGCCTTAAAATTATCAATTTCATGTTGGCCAAGTTCACCAAGCTAAATTCCACTAGGTCATTTTCCTTCGCGGGTTGGGCCCAATGGGTTTCCCTTAGCTTATTGCTTTGGCATCTATTTCCCCTCACGAGCTTGCATTCATGGACCACTGTCTATCGTCCACCATTGGTCTATCATCCACCTTCATTCCACCATATGTGGCTCACGGGTCCACCCCTACGGAAGTTCATTAGCCATCCGTCATCCTTTGTCCATCTACCATCCGTCATCCGTCGTTGGTCTACCATCTATCACTCGTGGGTCCAC
Source organism: Sequoia sempervirens (assembly GCA_007258455.2). Classification (NCBI taxonomy): domain Eukaryota; kingdom Viridiplantae; phylum Streptophyta; class Pinopsida; order Cupressales; family Cupressaceae; genus Sequoia; species Sequoia sempervirens. Next base: position 13,663 of record VDFB02139803.1, on the reverse strand, counting down.
CCCTACAGAAGGTTGTCTACCATCCATTCACTATATATCATCCTTCATCTACCCACCATCCATCATCCACCATCAATCCACCATACGTCATCCTTTGTTCGTCCGCCGTCGTTCCATCATGCATTGTCAGTCTATCATCCGTCGCTCACAGGTCTTCCCCTATGGAAGGTCATCCTTCATCCACCATTCATTTGTCATCCATCATCCCTTGTCCATCCGCCATTCATCGATTTCCATCTATCTATGGTCCATCATCTTCCATCAGTCTGTCGTCTATCATCCATCATCCATCCTCCACCCCTCGTAGGTCCATCCCTACAAAAGGTTTTCTGTCATTTTTCGTTTGTTCACTGTCTATCATCCATCGTCTGCCCACCATCTGTCATCCGTCATCGGTCCATCATCCATTATTCTCCATCTATCTATCATTCGTCATCCATCGCCTATTATCCATTGTCTATTGCTTGTTGGTCCACCTCTACGGAAGGTCATCCGTCATTTGTCATTTGTTCGTTGTTTGTCATCCCTCATCTACTTGCCATTTGTCGTCCTTCCATCATCCATCCTTTTTTCGTCCACCGACACCCTTGAGCCCACATTTATGTTTATGGTCCAAATGAGCTCCAAATATGAATATTATGATATTTTAATGATGCATGGGTGGATCTGACGAGGAGTTGCAGGATTTGACTAACTTTTACCTTGAAAACACTTATTGCACTTCATGTATGCAGGATTCATGAAACCTACCACAAGTCCATCAGGGAGGCCCATTGATAAAGTTGAACAAGGAAAAGCACGTAGCTCCTGTCACCATTCATTTTATGCCCACCTTTCCTCGTAGCACCCATCAACAAAGTTGGCATTAGAAGGAGGCCTATGTCAAGGAAGTTAGTGACAAAACTACAAAGGATGACCTTCAAAGGAACACAAACAAATTTTTTTATTTTCCACCAAATGATGAAGGTTAGGAGTTGTCCATCTAGATTAGGAGTGGCATATCTACTTCTCAGAAAAGCCAATATGTAAAAAGGATGCACTTAATTGGTTGAAGGATACTACAAATGCACCAACAAGAAGGAAACTTTTGAACAATTTCAGCTACATCAAAAGGGAAATCAACTAGAAGACAAAATTGCTATAGTGACTAGCCACTAAAAGAAAAAATAGGAAAAATACAAAAGCTATATTTTAAATTGTTGAATATTGGGGGTAGGTGAAACCCTAACTTGTAATGAATCTAAGCCACACATTATGATTAAATCCTAGCCATTCATCTAGGCTTTGGAAAACTATAAATAGGGGCTTCCCCCTTATTTGTAAATGGTTGGAGAATTGGTGCAAAAGGCATTTGCAATAATAAAAGACAACATTGCATGATGTTATGGATTTTCTCTTTGATTTTGCTCATCTTGCATGCATGGTTCAACTTCCATGTTAGTTTTAGTTGTAGTTTCTTGAGTGGATATGATAATGGAAATTGTTGTTATGGTATTTGATGAACTTTCAACCCATACTTTTAGCACTTGTTGATGGAAAACTACTATGTAAAGTTAGCTTGGGCTTCTTTATTTAATTATTGCAACTTAGTTCAATTGCATGTTCATGATGTGCATTTGCAATATGAATATCAATAGACCTTAGGAGATTTCACTAGTTTTGTGTAACTGTAGGTTCCTCTTGGCCAAGCAAAACTCAGTTTGGGAAAGTATGTCTACTATAGCAACCTCCATTGTTACTATTCATTCATAGCTTAGGATTAGAACAAATTTATTAACCCTTTCTCTTTTGCTCTTTCTTTTAGTCTTTTGTTAGAGTAGGATCTTGAGCATCACCATGAAGCTAAATCAGATGAACCCAATTAGTTTCAGCTTGTTGTTTTGAGTGGGTAGCTACTATTCATTCACTTACAACACTTTGAAACTGTGTTTGTAGACCTAACTTCCCATGCTTTGTAACTCATACATAAGTCTACCTTGTGATTCAGACAAATCACATGAAACAATTGAGATATTCCAAGCACTGTCAAGACCTAACATTAGAGACCTTGGGATAGTGTTTTGCAATTTGATTGTGGAAGATTGTCTTTCAAGAGAGGTGATGCACCTATGCATTACCTATGTTGAGAAGTGCATAAAACACCCATCAAAACTAGTATTGGTCATGCTATAACATAAACTCATTAAAAACCATGATTGAGTTGTAGAAAAGGGGTTGAATTGACTTTTCACTATAAATTGAAATTTGTTCAAAATGCATTTTAATGTAGAACACACTACTAGAATCTCTCCCCACATAGACTCCACAATGTGAGTTAAAAATTCATTTTAATGTAGAACACACTACATCTTTTCTTCTTCTTCTTATATTCATTTTTTGAAAATTAAATCTATTAGAAGTTTGTCTCTTAGGATATCATTTTTAAAAATCAACTTCACTTTATTTTTCATGAATATTTGAAATTTGTAGCTCATTATTCAGTTATTTTAGTGGGAAGACCTCTATTCCTAAGGCTTACTGTGAAAAAGAATATATAAATATTTTAGTTATTTGTTTTTATGTCCATGCACGAGTATGATTAGGATAGTCGTTGAGAGTATAAAACTGATGGGGAAATAAAATCCAAAATTCGGTTGAGACTCAAGAGTAAAAAATTGAGGGAAAGAAAATTTAAATTTTTGTTGAGACTAGAGAGTTAAATACTAAGCGAAAGAAAATTCAAATTTCTATTAAGAAGAAAGAAAGTTCAAATTTTTGTTGAGACTTGAGAGTAAAAAACTGAGGTAAAGAAAATTTAGATTTCTATTGATACTTGAGAGTTAAAAACTAAGGGAAAGAAAATTAAAATTTTTGTTGAGAATAAAAAACTAATGGGAAAGAAAGTTCAAATTTTTGTTGAGAGTTGAGAGTAAAAAACTAAGGTAAAGAAAATTCAAATTTTTGTTAAGAATAAAAAACTAATGGGAAATAAATTTCAAAATTTGGAGAGCAGCAAAGAGCATTTCAAATTATGATATAAATGAACAATTCTATTTCATTTAGTCACAGATCATTTGTGATCGTTTTTCATTTTTGACAATGTTTTGTTCTTCTTTCATTGTTATTTTTCTGAGTGCTTTGATTTTTTCTTTAAAGGGTTGTTCATAGTGTGCACACTGGTTTGGTTTGTCTATTTATGCTATTCATTCATTTGTTCTATTATTTTTTCTTTTTCTTTTTTGGTGTTAGATTAAGAGGCAGCACAGAGGAAAGAGGCAAATAAAGGAAGCTACAATTGAGTTAGGGTAATAAATTTCTTTCAGGTAATTTTCCCTTTACACACTATTTTAATTTGATTTGTTTTCATTTATAAAAGATTGACTCATGTTTATTTTTATGTTCTTATAGGGAAAATGTAGAAGGTAAATTTAGGCTTCAATGCAGGCATGAGATGTAGGACCAAGTGAGAGTTCATATAACTGATGCAGAGAAGAAGAGATGGGAATTTCCTTATGGCCTGCTTCCTAGATCACAAGCCAAATTTCCATAACAACCAACCCAGTGTTTGAATTCTTTTAGTTCTCAAGCAGTGAGTTGATCTTCTCTTGCACAACTAATCCATTTGGATTTTCTATCAAGCACAAATCATCTTCACTGTATGTGCTCGAAGAGAACACATGACCCAATGGGGTTTAGATTCATCCAAATGAAGCTTATACTCTTTATACAACTAACACTGTTTCCTTTAATTTAAACACAAATTTGTTGAACAACAATGGGATGGATGCTTTTAAGTTTTTATAGTGGTAGTAATGGGGTTTGCTAGAATTCAATTTCTTTGTAGGTCAACATTAGATGTGGTTCAACAATTCACTGACCTCATAGGACATCTAGCTGCTTATTGGGATTTTGGTATGTCTGTGCATGCCCTGCTCTATTTTTTTTGTTGGGTTACAAATATTTTACAGAACCTAAAAATCATCTACAATAGTGAAGTTTGTTTACCATTGGAATGTAGTAATTTGGTTTTGGGTTAAATGTTCCTTGCTTGGTGTCATTCTCAAAAGCTATTGTGAACGCATCTTTTTCTCTACCTTATTCCAATTTTAGATGCACCTCACTTACACTAGCACTTATCAAAGGTCCTCTTCTTTCTTCTTGGGTCTTCATGGATAATTATTGATCCAATACAACCCTTCATCTAAGATCCATCAAGGCTATTTTTTCTAACCTCCTTTCACTATATTTGATCAACCTCTTCTAGCATTGACTGGTTTACAATCACCTTCTACCATTACTCTTGCACATAATTCCTGCCAATTTTGTCCTCTTCCTTCCATGTACCTCTATCACAAAAAGAATCTAGCATTCCATCCTTAGGGTTTTAATCTCCCATTAGTTTATTAATTCAAAATGTAATAGATATAAGGAAAGTGGCTCCTTGTTTACAAAATTAGAACTCCACTTCCTTGGGACATGTATAGATTAATATCTAAAACTTCAGCATATAGCTAGTCAAGGCATCCTTTCACCAAATATCCAGTACTCTCTTCCATAATTTATCTATTTCATGTATTATTTGCAATCATTATGTCATACAAGATTTCATTCTCCTAAAAAGTATCACTCAATCTCAAAATGTTAATATTCAATCAAAAATTAGCCCCGGTAGCTTTGCAAGGAAGACTTAATACAAAGGATCAAAAATTTCTCTCTCTAGCTAGACTCTAGGCTTCAAATTACCACATCAAACAACATTTTGAGCATATTGAACAAATTCTAGGCCAATCCAACACTCAACTCATTCCAACATAAACCAATCCATATAGTTCTTCTATTTTTAAAGATTCATTCAAACCCTTAATCAATACATTAAAGACAAATTTCAACAAAAATAACTGATACAATTCAATTCAATATTAATACATATACCTATAGCATGAGAGATGATTTTGACATCAACATACAAACCTTGTCATGTGACAACACAAACAAAAAAGGTCCTAGCATCCTTTAGTTGTCTAGCATGTCCAGGGTCTATGACAATTCTTCTTGTAGGGTAAAAAGTTATATTATGTTGTGAGGCCTTCCTAAACATCTTCATCTTTTCCTCTTCCATTTTATCCCCCTTCCTCTTAACCATGACCATTTGTATTCATGTCTATGATTTTCTTCTATCCTCTATGAAAACCCTTAACAGTGGTTAGAATTTTCCTCGTGAATACACAAATGCTTAGGGTATTTAGATAGATTATATATGATTTAAAGTGATTCTTTAGCATCTCTTTGACATGGATAGTTGATAGACCTTGTTCATCAAGCAACCCAAACTGTAATTGTCACTGTTTGATAGTATTCTTGGTTTTAGACCATTGATTTGAAGGATCAAATAATTGTTCATTGATTTATTGTTATAAGCCTAATGGTCCTTAATATTTTTCATGTGACACAAACTATTTACTTATAGACCTAACTATCCCTTACACATCATGAATTCTCAATGCTTCATAGGTCTTAGCAATTTCCCATATGGTTTGATCACTGCACAAAATATCAGATGGGAATCCTTACAAATATTTGTGAGCTTAGATAATTAGTAGATGTATTTTGATTTATCACCATCAAAATGGAAACAAAGGACTAATGGATCCAATGAGAAAACCATATAGTGATTGAGTGAATAAATTTTTATAATGTATAGACCTACTAAACCCAATAGTATTGATAGCCCTTACCCTCTAGATCACCTATAGATATTTCCTCCTAAGGCTCTGAAAAAGCAATAACTTGATTTGGTGAACAAGAAAAACATGGCACAAATGGGGAGCCAAAAATGCAACTAAAATTCTTCAGATGTCCCTCTTTAAGAAGAATGATCCCAATGTTTGTTTCAAGGAATTCATGGGTCCACTTGCAAGATCTTGCATGTCAATTGCATTATCAAAATGAATAGTTTCACAAACAATGGAATTACTTCTCATTTTTCTCATGTCATCCAACATGATAATCCCCTTATCTCCTATTATTGTGACAAACGACCTAAACAATGCACTCTTCAAGTCACCTTAATGAAGAATTTTTGAAATCATACGATTTGTCCAACCTATCCTTCATCTGGACAAAGGTACCATCTAGAAGAATCATGTCCTCCATAGCCCTCATATGACCAAGAGAGAAGGGTGGATAGAGCCTCAAAGTTTCACAAAATGATGTCTCTAAATACTGCATGCCATTCAATTTATCCAGAGAGAGAAAGTCAGTCTTATCACTAGCATTATCAATCTGCAAAAAAACAGAAAGATCCTCCGTGATTTTATCTTCTACTTGTGGGTGTTTGCTCACAAGCCAGAAAAACCAACACATTGCAGGTGCACAAATACCCTTGCAACCAACAACTATGCTTACTAATAAATCCTGCATAGACCTGGTAAAACCAGGAAAATCCAAATCTTGTATGTGATCTTTGTTACCCATATCTAGTTTTGCTCTGCATTACACCATTATTTTTGATGCAAATTGTTGTGACAATTTTAGGACTGTCATATACTTCTAATTGTAATGTTTAGTTGGTATGATGAAGCTATAAGCTCATGTTTCCATGGCTTCCTTGTAGCCTTTAGAAAACTCATAAATTAAATAACTCATCTCTTCCTTACCCAAAACAACTAGAAATGCATTATAATATATCCCAAAACTAAGCAATAAATCTTGAAGATCTAGGACAACGTCTCTTTTATAGGCCTCGTCCAGGGCTGATATATTTTTTTTCATTTAGCTAATGTTTGCATAAAATTCATGTCAAAGTTTCTTCTACTTAATGTTGAGGCAATGACCTACTTCTGGTGCTCCAGTGATTCCATTTTCTTTCCCAATACAAGCAAAGACTAGAATCTCTTGATGTCCATAGTTACCATAACCAACATCCTTCATCTTTGGGTGAACCATATGATAAGTTGTTATGGAAACATAGGATTTTATCATCACTTCCCATTTTATTCTCATTTGTTCCTATATCATTCAAAATTGGAAGCTCTCCATTGGTCTCTTTTAAGGAGCCTTCATTTTCTTTTATCGTCTCTACACCAAACCTCTATGTACCCTTCATGAAATCTCTATTCTCTTCCCTCACTACTACCTTATTTATCAATCCCCATGACTATCACTCTGCAAGAGTTTTATTTTTCCTATCACACATTCTGTCATTATCTTCACAACATGTGTCTTCCATACAAAAAACATTTTGACCAATATTTTATATTTCGAAGTAGTCACCACTTCTCATATTTTTAGTGTAGAATGATGATGTTTTAGCATAAAATTCAAGTATTGTGCACTTGGATTGGAGGCTCTAGTTATTCTGAAACTTTTCTAGGTCTACACACTTGTCTTTTCCAGTCACTTCTTATGTTGGTTTTTCATCTTCTCTATTTCCACGCTCATTTCTCAAAGAGGTAAAGCACTTGTTCACTATCACCACACAATTCTACTCACTATAATCATATAGTTCTTTATTTTCTACATGGATTTTAGATTATTTTCATTATTTATTTTACTATCTATGTAACTCATGTTGTTTTGTAAATCTAATGTTGACATTTGTTGTATTATGGTAGATTGATTTATGATTAAATGATATGACAAGTTGATAGGGTTACACATAACTCAAGTAGATTGTGCAAGCTCACAACCCCTCCCTGTAACTTGAATCCTACTACAAATTATTAGCAAGTTGTGGGTAGTTGTAGCTAGTTGCTCTTGGAACAAGCGGGATGAAGGCTACTCTTCCAACAATTAGTGTTTTTAACCATAATAACAAGCCTAGGAGTGACATTTCTAGTGTCTATTTAGAGCAACAAGGGATGGAATTAGACATTGGCAATTTCTTTAGTAATATTTTGGTCAAGCACATTGACCTAATAGCATTGTAACATGTACAAATATATTTTTTAATAAAAAAAATTATTAGAAGGGGCTAAAAACCCCTTCTAAAGACTAAAAGGAATAACCAGTGGCCATGGTTATTCCTTTAGGTCATGTGTTTGTCTGACAACTTAAAGAATGGTTGATAGGCCAAGACCATTCTTTAAGGTTTGTATCTTGTCTTCTTTGAATTTTTGAATAATTTTGATTAATGCTTAATTTTTATTTAAGAATTTATTAATGCTAATATCAACACTAAAGTTACAAATCATAGTTTTGAAAATAAATTTACCATTTATAAATCACAACACAAATCCCTTCCTAAATATTTTATGTGTCATTTATAAAAAAGTTCACAAAGGATAATCATAAATTACCTTTATGAAAAAAACATGTATTCATTTTATATTCACATTACATAACCATGCCACAAAAATTACAAAAAAAAACATTTTAACTTGTCATAATAATAACAATTTTTTAAATGCCTTACAAAATATCATTTAAAAAAGCATAATGAATTATAAAATGACATAAGCATCCAACCACAATTATAAAATGATATTATAATATCCATAATTAATAAAAAAATTTAAAACATAAAAATAAATAAAAATTGTGATTAAAATTTAATAGTAAATATTTAGCTTCTCACATATTAAAATCATTGAAAATGACTAAAACAACCATATTTAAGTTTTACATTTAAAGCTATATAAATAATTTTTAATAAATAAAATAAAATGTATGTGTTGTGTTGTTTTGTATGATGTTGTATTGTTTTGTGGTGTTCTGTTGTTTTGTGGTGTTCTGTTGTTTTGTGTGGTGTTGTGTTCTTTTGTGGTTGTCTTAGGCCAATTAGGGGAGGCCATGCAAGCTTCCACCTTCATGTGGTTGGCTTTGTTAGTAGAGAATATTTGAATAAATATTCTTGAAGCTAAGAGAAGCTTATGTGTAAATATTTTCATTTTCAAATAAACATTGTTTTATAAATTTAAGGTAGCTCATATTACATGCATGGTGAAATTAAGAAAATTGTGACTGCAAAGGTGAATTAAAATATATTTTAATTATTCATATTATAGTTTTAATAATAATAATTTCTTTTATGATTTGATATTTTGTTTAAAATGTCACTAAAAGACACAAATTATTTTAAACATTATATATTGTTGGTGTATTTAATCTTGATACTCTTGATAATAATGCTAATCCTTTGGATCTAGTTCAACTTCTGCATGGTAAAATCTTATGAAATGGATGTTTAAAGGCATTGTTAAAAGATAATAAGCTCACCAAGGTTTCTTAATGATGTAATTCAAACTTTTGGAACCTACAAGTTAGTCTTTTTTTTACACCCTTGAGAATCAAAATATATCCATTAATAGAGAATCATGAAGGCATATATACACTACTTAATGAGCAAAAGAAATACATAATTAGTAGTTCATATATTGTTTAAATAGCTAGAAAATTATAGAATTGCTAAAACAATGAAAAGTTGGTAGAATATTGACTTGTTAATATAATACGATCCTCTTGTTTTTTAGTCTCCTTTGAGCTCATAATATTTTTTATCCTTAAATTTACTTCTAACAGAAACTCTCTAATCCTAAAAACCACCTCAACCAAAAGCTAAAAAAAGTAAATTTCTTCAAAACTATTAAGTGAAGCCTAAATCCTAAAACCCTAAACCTTAAACCCTAAAACCTAAAAATTAAGCCCTGAACCATAAACCCTAAACCCTGAACCCTGAACACTAAACCCTAAAACCTAAACCATAAACCCTTAACCCTTAACCCTTAACACTTAAGCCTCAAACTTGAACCCTAACCCCTTACCCCTAAACCCTAAACCCTAAACCCTAAACCCTAAATCCTAAACCCTAAAAATTATTCAACATAAACCCTGAACCCTAAACCCTAAAACATAAACCCTGAACCTTAAACCCTAAACATTAATCCCTAAACCCTAACCCCTAAACCCTCAACTCTCAACCCCCAACCCTAAACCCTAAACCCAGAACCTTGAACCTTAAACCTTGAAAATTATTCAACATAAACCTTGAACCCTTAACCCTCTAGAACCCTAAACCCTAAACCCCTAAACCCTAAATAATGAACCCTAAACCCTGAGCCCTAAAACCTAAACCCTAAACCCTAAAAAATATTCAACATAAACCAAACCATGAACAACCCTACCCTAAAACCTAAACCCTAAACCCTAAACTCTAAACTCTAAACCCTAAACCCTAAACCCTAAACCCTAAACCCTAAACCCTAAACCCTAAGCACTAAACCCTAAACCTTGAACCCTAACCCTAAATCTCCCTTAACACTAAACCCTAAATGCCCCTAACCCTAAACCCTAAACCCTAAACCTAGAACCCTAAACCCTAAACCCTAAAACTTACTCAACATAAACCCTAAAGCCTAAACCCTCTTGAACCCTGAACCCTAAACCCTAAACCTTAAAAATTATTGAACATAAACCTAAAAATAGTTGGGGGGAGCTTTTCAGATTTGAGAGTTTTTCTTAGAAGTAAATAATGATCAAAAAAATATTATGAGCTCAAAGGAGACTCAAAAACAAGGGGATCTTATTATTAACAAGTCAATATACTACCCACTTTTCATTGTTATACCTATTCTATAATTTTTTAGTTAAATTCAAACAATATATGAACTATCCTTCATGATTCTCTATTGTTGAAAATGTTTTGATTCTCAAGGGTGCAAAACAAAGAGACTAACTTGTAGGTTCCAAAAGTTTGAATTGCATCATTAAGAAACCTTGATGAGCTTATTATCTTTTAACAATGTCTTTAAAGCTCCATTTCATCATATTTTACCATGGAGAAGTTGAACTGGATTCAAATGATTAGTATTATTATCAAGATCATCAAAATTAAATACATCAACAATATATAGTGTTTAAAATATTTTTTGTCTCTTAGTGAGACTTTAAAAAAAAAATTAAATTATAAAAGAAATTATTATTATTAAAATAATCAAAATATATTTTAATTCACCTTTGGAATCATAATTTTTTTTAATTTACAAATTTCACCATGCATGTAATATGAACTATCTGAAATTTATAAAACATTGTTTATTTCAAATGAAAATATTTGCACATAAGCTTCTCTTAGCTTTAAGAATATTTATTCAAATATTCTCTACTAACAAGGCCAACCACATGAAGGTGGTGTGTGTATGAAAAATAAGTGCATAAAGGAATTTAAATGAAATATTCAAACACACCAATAAGACATTTAATAAAACAGAATATAAAAGGAGTAAAGAAGTGCAAACTCTATTCTGCTTCCATTTTCGTCCTATTGTCCTCTATCTTTAGTGTTTTTGTAGATTCCAGCCTTGTTTTCTCAGATTGTATGGCTAGGCTCAACAAACTGTCTTCCTAAAGAACGAGATTTTGATATGATATGCAAGATTAAGCTATGATGATGGTGATAAACTTGAAATTAAAATGATTGAATAAACTAAGTGCATGAATTCTACTTAATTGCCTATTACCAATGCTTGGATTAACACAGGTATTTATAGATTTTTCAAATGATTTTGATTGGCTGATATGATCAATGGTTGTGATAATTTCTGGCATATCGAATGGTTGAAGAAAGATGAAACTAAAGGAGAGGATAGAAGAACCCTAAAATCAGAATTTTCTATTTTATTATGAAAGAGGAAAAAGAAGGGAAGATAAGAATAAAAGAAAGATTAAAAGCTGATAAATAATTAATTTAAAAAATCAATTACTTATTTGTGGAGGACATTCAACTTTTCTTAATTAAATAAAATATTTAATTAAGCTTTTAAAAGCAGAAGAAAACTTGTGGTGAGAAAAGAGCTTTAATCAGTTTTATTGAAAAAAAGCAGAATATCTCATAATTAAATGTATGAGAAGATTGCACAATTAGGTTAAAATACCTAATTTTGGATTTAGAAAGAAATCATAAGATATATTTAATTAAATAAGATCTATTTAATTAAATCACTTTTATGAAATTAATTAAATGAAACATTTAATTAATTAGAAGAAGAATTAAAATAGAAGAAAGGGGAAATATTTAAACTTAATTAAATCAAAAGATTTAATTTAAATTCAAATAGTGATAATTAATTTAAATAAATAGAATGTATTTATTTAATTAACTAAGTGGACATGTGAAAATAATAAAATAAAATAAATTTATTTAATTACGAAAGAAGAATAAGATGAATGAACAATATAATTAAATTAATTAAATTTAATCATATGTAGAGGACTTTAGAAAACTAATTAAATAATAAATATTTAATTAATTACCAGGATTATAGACATGACCATTTTTATGCGTATACATTTTGCCCCTCTTTGAAGTGATGTGTGAAACATATTACTTCAAAGAATTTTTATTTTTTTTTTGCCCCTGATATGTTTCCGATTTTTTATGTCGATGATGCCCCCTCGGGAGATAAATCATGGAAGAAGAAGTTGATAAGGATTGGTGAACAGTGATTTAGCTCCCGATAGATGATGTGGTCAATGCCCTAGTGAAAAAGAGGTTGAAAAATGGAAAATGCCACTAATGCCCACCCTAAAAGGACCCTTATAAGGTAAAAGGGGTAAAATGAAGTGTCATTTTCACCTTGCTGCTACAGTAAAATTTGAGCTCTGAGAGTGACTTGGCGAGATGGTGATCCCCGTGCACAGACATAGGTTCAAGCAGGCGCGACGATATCAGAGACCACCGGCGTATGGACCACCGGTGAGTGATTCGAACCCTCTATGTTGTCAATTTTTAGTTTTTTAGATCGAATTTGAATCGTTTTAAGTCGGATTAAAATAAGAAATTTTGAACATTTTAGCGCATTTAGGAATAGTTATAGCGCATTCAATAATTCTACTAGCGCATCTAGGAAATTCCTTAGCGCATCTAGGAATAGAACAAAAATTGATCTGTTAGCGCATCCGACAGATAGAGTTGCGCATTTAGGGTGAAATCGGCTAGGTAGGTATTTTAGCGCATCTAGGGCACAGAACGACGCATTTAGGGTTTTGCCCAAAAGTGCTAAAGTTGTGCATCAGGTAGTTAAAGTAGCGCATTAAGGAAACAGAGTTGCGCATTTAGGGTTTTAGCGCATTGGGTAAACAGTCTAGCGCATAGGAGAAAAATTTTAGCGCATATGGGGTTTTTGCGCATAATAGCGACATAATTGCGCTTTTAGGGAAAAAGTTGCAAAATGCTTGTGTGATGAAAAATGATGATTAAAATTGCTTCTTTAGTCAATAGATAGATAAATTGTCGGATCATCATGTTGATAGGATAGAAAATCGAATAGAGAACTGATAACTTTGCTTTCTGCGATTGAAAAACAAAGAGGAGATGAGTGATTGATTGATTTGAATTTGATAACTTTTCTTCTCGCGATTGAAAAACAAAGAGTAGATGTGTAATTGATTGATTTGAATTTGATAACTTTGCTTCTCGCGATTGAAAAACAAAGAGTAGATGTTATAATTGATTGATTGGAATTTGATAACTTTGCTTCTCGCAATTGAAAAACAAAGAGTAGATGTTGTAATTGATTGATTGGAATTTAATAACTTTGCTTCTCACGATTGAAAAACAAAGAGTAGATGTTGTAATTGATTGATTGGAATTTGATAACTTTGCTTCTCGCGATTGAAAAACAAAGAGTAGATGTTGTAATTGATTGATTGGAATTTGATAACTTTGCTTCTCGCGATTGAAAAACAA